>JAQZBX010003646.1:0-64279 GCA_029593785.1 Cabassous unicinctus
AGAGAGAGAAAGAGAGCTATCAAGAGATAGAGATAGCCTCTGAAATATCTACAGTGCAATTTGCTAATTTTATTCCCCAAATTCACAACTAGATTTTCTGTGAGAGTCACAGGGCACCAAGTAAAACACATTTGAGTAAATGGTGTATTGTTCCTGGGTAGCTTCACCTATCTGACTTTCTATTATATTTATTTCCATTCCCAAAATGGCTGTATTCTCATCATGCAAACTGAGTGGAAATCTACCTTTAATTATACTTCAGTGCATGCTGGGTGCTTTTTTTCACATCTATAGGAACATTATATTCCAACATGAAAGAAAAAAAAAACCTGGGGTGGGGAAAATTTTTCAGTATGAGGTATTGACTTATCCTTTAGAAAGCAAAGAGGACATTTTAATCTTTAATCACACTTCAGGATACCATATCTATACTAGTTTCTACCATGTCTCTAGGTCTTTTTGGGGGGGGGGCGGGGCAGATGAATAAAACGTGTGTGTATAATAAATTTTAAAAATTTCAAGGAAAGTTTAAAATTTGAGTAAACTTTGGTGGATAAAATGGAAGTGAAAACTGCTAATAGGGACTAGATCGTGTTTTAGAAATTTAGTTTACTATAAAAATAAACTAATCAAAGAGGAGGGAAAAATCAGCTATCACTGATATATATTAACTATTAGAATAAAATGAATTATGAAAACATAGCAAAGTATTGTTCAGGAACACCACATGTAATATATGGAGGTAATTTAAAATAATTCCAAAACAAGACCAGAGAAGGCACAGGAGAAAATTAGCTTTACTGAAAGGCCCTTCTTTACCTTTGATATAAGGATTGCTTAAACAAACTTCTTTACTGAAAAATAAGTACTAGTTAAATTTAAGCTATAAATATATATGAGATATCAAAGTCAGCTTTAGATATTTTTGCCATTGAATAACTAATTTTGCTTGAAATAATATAGGAAAATAAACTCTTTTGGCCTAGATCAATCAGAGATTAGTTCCTGCGATAATCAGAAACAGTAGAAAACTAGGCCATCGGAATTGACCTACTCCCAAATGACCTCATGACCAGGAATTCAGAGTGAGAGATACTAGCATTGACTGTCACCTACTTCTATTTTTTCTTTTATTTTCACTTCTATTTTTTTTTAATGCTTTTTGAGCAATGTGAGCCATCCCATGTGTGAAAATGTCAAGTGCTTTGGGTAACTTGTGGTTTAGTTATAATTAGCTACAGATATAAGGTTCCTTGAAGGGGGTTTCTATAGATTCTGGTGGAGCTTCTTGGAAAACTTTGAAAGTGAACTGAGATCAGCCTAGAAAATGGCTCCTCTGAATACATTTTGTGGCATTTAGTCTAATGCATTGCTTAATCTCACTCCTATACTTGTATTAGGAATAGAAGTTCTTGGCAAGAAAATTTGAGTTGAGCCAAACAATACTGCTTAGACAGTATTAACTTTTGTTAAGCATTGCATCAGAAAGCAATCATGTATATAGTCCAATCTTTAATCATACTCAAGCTTATGATTTATTTTACTCCAATATGTAAATTTCTCTTGAGGCTTTCCTGAACGTATCATTTCTGATACTAAAGTCCTACCCTATTTCTGAGTCCCCTATCTCCTATCCAACAACTACATTTTTCTTCTCACTCCCTGTATGATCCAATTTTTACAATAAAATTCTGCCTAGATCTTTGAAGTAGTACTTATTAATATCTAATATTTTCTGAAGGATTCTGATAACCTGCCTAGTATCTTCTGTCTTTCTTTTAGTATTTTCAGGACTCTGGAGATCCTTTCAGAGATGGGATCCCTGTTGCTGAACCTCTTCTAGAAACTGGGATCCTACCCCTAGACACATCACCCTGCTGTCAGTTCTCTGTCTGGACATTGGAGTACTGCTCACCACTGACGTCCCTCATTCTTCCTCTCCCTTTGTTCCAATTCCCTGCTATTTTATCTTTAACCCTGACATGGCTGATGTTTTAACAAGCTCCCAGCCTAATGGCCTCTGTCAGTCCCCTGTACAGGTCAATGCCTAACTCTATCCTCCCTCTGTCTTCTCAGTCATCAAATACCTGTTGATTATTAGCATGCAGATATAACAAAGTTTATTAGGGTGAAACTATAAGCAGAGAAGAAATAAAGTGCCTCCAATTCCCCAAGTTCTTAACTTGGACTGGTCAGTTGGCACCACAGCCAGCCTTCCAGTAGAGAAGGGCCTATGCTTGCCTAGATCTGCCTATATAATCCTCTGCATAATTATAGGGATAGGAATCAGAAAAGTTGCCTTGTTAGGGATGCGAAGTGTCTGGAGCCCACAGCCTAATATCAGCTTGCTCCTCTGCTATGATGATTCTGACCTGCTGAGCCAGCTCCCTACAAAGCTGTGAAAAGGATGGAGGAAATGAGGCTCCTGGGCCATACAGACTTGTCTCTAATCAAATCCTGAGATGGTGACAATGATTATGATGATTAACAGCTCTTATATGCTTACTGTCACTTACCTGCCACTGTGCTAAATGCTTTACATTAATTATCTTGCTTGAGGCTCCAATAACCTTGTGAGTTGGGTATGACTGCTGTCTCTAGTTAAGGATCTGAGTAAACTGGGCTTTTGGTGAATAACTGAGTTAGCCAAGGTCACAAAGCAAAAACATATGGGAAAATAAATGTCAGAGCCATTACAGAGTCACTGCAGAGTGATATGCGACATGCTACATTGCTTCATTGCATTTGCGGTCATCAGATTATCGGACCTTTCCATTCTCCTATACAGGAAAATGTCTTCCTAGGCTGAACACAATAAAAATCTGATATCTCGAATATTTTTCCTACCAAAAATGATAAAGCTATTAAAATTTTAAGTCACTCATGAAATATCTAGAAATTAGTCCCCATGGTCTATTTCATTTTGCCTCTTGGGCACCAGAAAGATGAATTTTAATAACTTTTTTGGGAAATGGTCAGAGTGACCTACTTATATTTGTTATTTAAATATTTCTAAAGAAAATGGGGTCTGCAATAGTATATCATGTGCATAAGAAATGCAGATGTACAAATTATTTGCAAGACAGGTTTCTGTAACAAAAATGATTTACAAAACGAAATTTGGGGGAAAGTTTATTGTTTAATTTAGTCAAAGGTTTATGGCAAGGTAAATAGAAATCCCAGAGAAAATATATATGACAGTTTGAAAGTATTTGAAATCTGTTGATTCTCTAGTTTCATAAGTTAACCGCTGTAGATTTAGGTATGAAAATATTTGTTTTTCTTTGGGATCTCTGTGTTTTGGAGGGGCAATTTGAGTGTCCCAACTCAAATGAAACACCAAAACAGTCTATTCTACATGAGGAAAATGGACTTAACGTCTCTTTCATAAATGCAACATGATGTCAAATCCAGTTTCCTTTGACATACTTTCCAATGACCTTATTTCAACAATGACAGCAAAGAAAATATTCCTCAAAATCATCAAGGAAAATCTCTGGAATTTGAAACACCATTTAGTGTAAACAGAATGCTTTTCTCCAAAGTAAGTGAGATGCACTTATTTTCACCTTATGGAATCAGTCAGGAAACTTTTTTGTGCAAAAGCCACCAAGAGGTCCTCTACAGTGCTCTGTTTGTCGTGCAAAAGTACTGGCAGGATTCTGCTAATAAAACTACTGTCCCTCTCCTCACTAGCATGCCAAACTCCTTTGCCTTTACCATTTCTTGGTGGCACAATTCTGTTTTCTGATCTTTCAAAATAAATAAAGGTTAATTGAACAAGTTAAGCCAAGGTAGAGAGCTTCCAAAAGCAGCTGTTTGCACATAATAAAGGTTCAAAGTGTTGAAGAAAACAGGTTATTTGCTTATGTGAAGTTTAAACTTGGGCAAAGAAGAAAAGCTACTGCATATTTGGAAGAATAAATCTTTCTCCCAGTTTGGCTCCTTCAGATGGCTTCAATCCTTTGTTAAGAGAGTAGAGGAAATCTCTTTTATCTAACTATAAGAAGGGATGTCTGATTTCATCCTTTCCTGTATTACTCTGTAGCTTTCAACTTTAATAAGTATTTGATTTTTTAAATAAACATGTTGATGAGCGGAGCAAGGAATACATCCTCCACTATCTAGAGTTGTCAGTTAAAAAGTTTTGTAAAATTAAAAGTTTCTAAAGAAAAAAATCACAACAAAAAATTTTGATAGTGAATTATCTGTTTTAAAATTGGTCATATCAATTTCTGGATTCTTCATTGGCTGTTTAGTTGTCAAGGCACTGAAACATAAGACAACTTGCAATATATTTCACAGCACCAAAAGATGGTAACATGAAACTGGAAATATTACAAAAGATGCAAAATGCCAATAGGAAAACAAGCAAATTCATTGACAAGAGTCTTTGGCAGAGTTATCAGTCAACATTTGGAGAGAAGAATTATGGCACACAGGCTCTTTAAAAGCAAATGATTTGGCATATTAAGGATAGGTGAGCCCTTGGGAAAATAATGCCCTGAAATATTCTTGCAAAAACAATATTTTTATTCCTGCTGTAAAGTACACAGCTTGTCCAAAAAATAATAATTTCAAAAGAAAACCAATGAATGCAATTTATTTTTGGCCTAAGAAATATAGGGCAAATGTAAATTATTTTTTTAAAAATATGTTATAAAATAAGCTTCTTTCATGATTTCAGTCTTTTTTGGAGGTACCGGGAATTGATCCTGGGACCTCATACGTGTGAAGCAGGTGCTCCACCACTGAGCTATATATACTCTCCACTCAGTTCATTTTTAATACAAAATTTCAGACAACAAATAAGATATTTACTCTAAATTACTAAAATTCATTTTGATCATAATGAATTCCTTGTGGGTGATTTTGGCCTATACCAAGGACCTCCTATAATATAAAATTGGGCATGATATTCAATTGTCCAAAACTCTCTTAGAAATTACATATAGTATCTCTAAGCTTCTTGAGAATAAAAATTCAATTTACTTCTTTTATATGCAAAAGCATAATGTAATGATTTGTGTTCAATAAAATTCAGAAAGATTTGGACTGACTTTGAGAAAATAAATGTCATGTTCTAAACTTTCTTGAGAAATGACATGGACAACTTGTTCCTCTCACTCTCTCACTCCAGTCACTTTCTGCCCCACTCTCAGATAATTAGCTTTCTAAAATGCCCTTATTATATGTGTATAATAGACACATAAAGGTGCTTAATTGTAATCTTTACAAGATTAAAGCCATCTCCTGCTCTTTGTGACAGGAGTCCATAATAAAGTCATAGCACATAAACCCCTTGTCTCAGGCTCTAGTTTTTGGAGACCTCAGGCTAAAATATTTTCCATTGACTCAGTTTTCAACCTCTTCTTCACCTCTCCTTATACTCTCCTTCTTAGAGACCATTTACGATCATAATTTCAAAGTGAAATTATGCTGTCAGGGTGACTCTCACCATATCAGTGCCTCTATTTCTCTCTTAAGGGTCTGTTGCCCAACTGTACTTTTTAAATGTGCAACCTAAAGACTCTTCTTTGACTCAGAGTTGCATCTAAAGTGGTCACAATTCCATCTTCTCTAAGAAACCTCCTTTCTAACTCATTTATATCAATTTTGAAATCATCCCTCTAGGTATCTAAGTTCAAAACCTAGAGAAATATCAAATTTTGACCTCCGTCATCTTTGCCTGGCCCATGGTTTAACAGGTACCAAGTGTTCTTTTTTTTTTTTTTAAATTAGAGGAGTTGTAGGTTTACAGAAAAATCATGCAGTTTTAACAGAGTTCCCATATACCACACTATTATTAACACCTTGCATAAGTATGGAATATTTGTTACAATTGAGGGAAGAACATTTTTATAATTGTACTATAAACTATAGTACATGGTTTACTGGGTTGTACACTTGTATTTTTTTTTTTAATTTTTATTCTAGTAACATCATATATTAGTATTGTTTATTTGTTATAGGTCATGATAGAACATTCTCATATTTGTACTGTTAAACACAGTCCGTAATTTACCATGGGGTTCACTGTATTATAAAATTTCCTGACTTGGACAATCCATCCAAAGTGTACACTCAGTGGTCCTCAATTTCATCAGAGTTGTGATGTCATCACCTCAGACCGATTTAGAATGTTTTCATTACTCCAAAAGGAACAGTCTTATACCCCCTTATACCTCCCATTGTTGACCTTTAACATTGATATAGTACCTTCTTTGCTTTTGCTGCTGAAATATTACAATATTACTATTAACTGTTGTCTCTGAGTTAAAATGGTCAACCTTATTAAACATTCTACACACATCTGGCATCAGCTCCCCTTTTCCAACCCATATTCTGTCTCCTAGGAACCTGTACGCTGTAGTTTAACTCCATGAGTTTATTTGTAGTATATAGTTCATGTTAATGAGACCATAGAATGTTTGTCCTTTTGTGTCTATCTTATTTCACACAACATAATGTCCTCCAGGTTCATCCATGTTGTCATATGCATCCCAAGTTCATTTCTTCTTGCAGCTGAATAGTATTCCATCGTATGTATACACCACATTTTGTTTATACATTCATCGTTTGATGGGCACTTGGGTTGTTTCCATCTTTTAGCAATTGTGAATAATGCCACTATGAACATTGGTGTGCAAATGTCTGCTCGTGTCTTTGCTTTCAGATCTTCTGAATGTATTCCTAGTAGTGGGTTGCTATATGGTAGTTCTATATTTAACTTACTGAGGAACTGCCAAACTGTCTTTGATAGAGGCTTCACCATTTTACATTCCCACCTAAAATGAAGCCGCATTCATATTTTGTCACATCCTCTCCAGAACTTGTAGTTTTTTGTTTGCTTGTTTGTTTTTAATAATGACCATTCTGTAAGGCATGAAATGATATCTCATGGTAGTTTTGATCTGTATTTCTCTATTAGCTAGAGATTTTGAGCATTGTTTCATGTGCTTTTGGGCCATTTGTATTTCTTCTTTGGAAAAATGTTCATTCAAGTTTTTGCCCATTTTTTAATTGGGTTGCTTGTCTTTTTATCAGTGAGTTATGTGATCTCTTTATATAATAAGGAAATCAAATGCTTATCAGATATGTGGTTATCGAAAATTTTCTCCCATTGAATAGGCTGCCTATTCATCTTCTTAACAAAATCATTTGAAGCACAAAAGTGTTTAATTTTGAGAAGGCCCCATTTATCTATTTTTTCTTTCATTTCTCATGCTTTGGGTTTAAGGTCTAAGAAACCACCACCTCCTACAAGATCTTGAAGATGTTTCCCTATATTTTCTTGTAGGAGTTTTATGGGTGTAGCTTTTATATTTAGGTTGATCCTTGATCCATTTTGAGTTAATTTTTTTCAAAATTAGTATACTTTATTTCAACTTCGAAAAAGGCAGTTAACAAATTATGGATTCATTACTTAAAAAAAATCCTGTCCACACACATTTATCTTCTTCAGAAGTGAGAATCCTCCAACTTCATTCCCTTTTAAGATATTTTTTGCTATTCAGGGCCCTTTACCATTCCAGGTAAATTTTATAATTGGCTTTTCCATTTCTGCAAAAATGCTGTTGGAATTTTTATGGGGATTACATTGAATCTGTAAATCAGTTTGTGTAGAAATGACTTTATGGTTAGTCTAATGTGGTTAGGCCAGGAATCAGTGCCCAGTTGTTTGGTCAAGCAAGCCCTGGGCTAATTGTAATACAATTAATTCATGGAATTTAATCATCAGTGAGTTGATTACAACTATGGCTGATTACATCTACAATCAACTGAGGAGACTGCCTTCAGCAGTGAGTGATGTCTCATCTAATCAGTTGAAGGCCATAAAAGGAGAAGAGATTTCAGCATTCAGAGAGAGAGAATTTCAATCTCTACTTCAAACAGCCAGTGTCTCTTGGGAAACTCATGAAGGAACTTCATCGGAGTCCCTGGCTTGCAGCCTGCCCTCTGAAATTTGGACTTGTACATCCCCACATTTGCATGAGTCAATTCTGTAAAATCTCATACTATTTACAGATATCTCCTGTCCATTCTGTTTCCCTAGAGAGTGCTGACTAATACAGCTTGTTACTGGGAATGGTTCTTAAGAAACAGCATAATAAAAATGGGCTTTCTGGTTTGGTTCTGGGATTTTTGCAATTAGCTCTGTACTCTGATTAGGTTCAAAGGCACTAATGACTCTGTTTCCAATAATCAAGATGCTACTGACAGTCCATGGTGTGAGTTGGCAATAGAGATATGCAATATATCACCACTGGATAGGACTACTTCCATGCTTATAAGAGGCAAGGCCCTGAGTAGGAGTGTTTTTTTTACACTTTAACAGAGTTTTGTGGAGTTATAAGGTACAATGATGTTGGCTGGTTGTTCCTAAATACGCTGGATAGACTTACAAAAGAAAGGGATGAGCTGAAGGCTTCAATATTGCAACTTAAGTGCCACATGAATTATGTGAAAGTTTCTATGTCCACCCTGAAAGAAAATCTTGGTTAGTGCAGCCACAAACTTGAGATCTCTGAAAACCAGAACCAGAGTCTCAGTGTACATGTAGCAGAGTTACAATAGAAACTAAACTTTCAACCAGGGTGTCTGCTATTAAAGTGAGGGCATTAATTGGAAAGGAGTGGAATCCTGATGATTATGATGGAGACATATGTGTTAATAATGATGACAGTGGAGACACTGAACCCTAAATTCTGCTGAAACTTTGCCAGATAAACCTGTAATGGTCTGCCCTGAGGAGACAGCCACCTGACCTCCTCCCCACTCTGAGTAGATGACCACCCAACCTCAAGCCTACCCTGAGGAGACAACCACCCAACCATGAGCGTGCCCCAAGGAGTCAGTCACCTGACTTCCAGTCTGCCCCAAGAAGTCTGCCATCCAACCCACATCTGAAGAGAGTAGTCCTTTCTCACCAGATGAAACTGCCATGGAATCCCCTGAGGTAATTGGCTTGCAAGACACTTCTAATGCTTCTCATTACCCACCCCCACCACTCCTATTTGCTTCAAAAGACCTATAACTAGACTAAAGTCACAACAAGCTCACAAGGTGAAGTACAAAGTGTGACCCATGGGGAAGTATGATATAATCCAAAAGAACTGCATGAGTTTTCCAATTTATATAGAAATAAGTCATTGAAATATGTTTGGGGATGGATTTTAAGGGTGTGGGATAATGGTAGAAGGAATATAAGGTTGGATTAGGTTGAATTTATTGATATGGGCCTACTAAGCAGAAATTCTGGGTTCAGTGTTGTAAATCAAGGTGTTAGAAAGGGCTCTAACAGTGCCACCATCAAGGATTTGAAGGATGCAGAGCTGGTGATACCCATCACAACCCAATTCAACTTTCCTATTTGACCTGCATAGAAAAAAGATGGATCTTGGAGGATGATAGTTGTATACTAAACCAAGTAGTGACTCCATTAGCAGATGCTGTTTCAGATGTGGTATTGCTTGTGCAACTCAACACATCCCCTGGTACCTGATATGCAGCTATTGGTCTAGCAAATGGTTTTTTCCTTAATTACCCTTAGTAAGGACCACCAGAAACAATTTGCTTCTAGCTGGCAAGGCCAGCAGTATATCTTCACTGTCCTACCTCGGGGGTATATCAACTCTCCAGCCCTAAGTCATAATATTGTCATCAGGGATCTTTATTGTCCCTCCCTCCCTTAAGACATCACACTAGTCCATTATATTGATGATATCATGTTGATTCGATCTAGTGAGCAAGAAGTAGCAAATACCTTAGACTTATTGGTGTGGCATTTGCATGTCAGAAAATGGGAGATAAATCCAACAAAAATACAGGGACCTTCTACCTCGGTAAAATTTCTAGGTGTCCAGTGGTACGGGGCATGTTGAGATATTCCTTCTAAAGTGAAAAATAAGCTGTTACATCTGGCCCCTCCTACAACCAAAAATGAAGCACAATACTTAGTTGGCATCTTTGGATTTTGGAAACAACATATTCCTTATTTTGGTGTGCTACTCCAGCCCATTTACTGAGTGGCCAGAAAAGCTGGTAGTTTTTAGTGGGAACTGGTACAAGAAGAGGCTCTGTTATAGGTCCAGCCTGTTGTGCAAGCTATACTGCCACTTGAGCCAAATAATCTAGTATATCCAGTGTTTCTGGAAGTGTCAGTGGTAAATAAGATGCTGAATGGAGCCTTTGGCAGACCCCTAAAGAAGAATCACAACGCAGACCTTTAGGGTTTTGGAGTGAAGTCCTGCCATCCTCTGCAGATAAATACTCTTCTTTTGAGAAACAGCTTTTGGCCTGCTACTGGGCCTTCGTAGAGAGTGAATGCTTAACCATGGACCACCAACTGGCCACAGACTTGGAAGGAATATGGTGGGAAAATTGGTGACAAAGAGTTCTGGGGAAGAGGTATATGGATAGACCTTTTCGAGTAGGCAAAACAATATGAAGATATTTGTGTCCCAGGTGAATGCTCACCAGAGGGGGCTTCAGCAGAGAAAGATTTTAATAAGCAAGTGGATAAGATGACCCACTCTGTGGATAGCAGTCAGCCTCTTTCCCCAGCCACTCCTGTCATTGCCCAATGGGTTCATGAACAAAGTAGTAATGGTGGGAGGAATAGAGGGTATGCATGGACTTGGCAACACAGACTTCACCTCTCCCAGGCTGACCTGGCTACAGCCACTGCTGAGTGCCCAATCTGCCAGCAGCAGAGACCCACACTCAGCCCCCAATATGATACCATTCCCCGAGATCATCAGCCTTATACCTGGTGGCAGGTTGATTACATTGGACTACTTCTATCATGGAAGGGGGGCAGCAATTTATTTTCACTGGAATAGACACATACTCTGGATATAGGTTTGTTTTCCCTGCATGCAATGCTTCTTTCAAAACTACCATCCATGGACTTATCAAATGTCTTATCCACCACCGTGGTATTCTAAACAGCATTGCTTCTGATCAAGTAACACACTTCCCAGCAAATTTTGTGTGGGAATGTGCACATGCTCATGGAATTCACTGATCTTACCATGGCCCCCATCATTCTGAAGCAACTTGATGGATAGAATGGTTTAATGGCCTTTTGAAGACTCTATTGTGGTGCTAACTAGGTGGCAATGCCTTGCAGGGCTGGGGCAATGTTCTCCAGGAGGCTGTGTATGCTCTAAATCAGTGTCCACTCTATGGTGCTCTTTCACCCATAGCCAGGATTCATGGGTCCAGGAAACAAAGGGTGGAAATGGGATTGACACCACTCATAGTGTTCCACTATGAAAATGTTTGCTTCATGTTCCTGCAACCTTAAGCTCTGCTAGTCTACAGGTCTTAGTTCCAAAAGGAGGAATACTTCCACTAGGAAACAGAACAATGATTCCATTGAACTGGAAGTTAAGACTGCAACCTGGCCACTGTGGGATCCTTATGCCTATGAACCAACAGGACACAAGGGGATTACTGTACTGGCTGGCATGATTGATCCTAACTATGAACGGGAAATAGGACTGCAACTATACAATGGAGGTAAAGAAGAGTTTGTGTGGAATACAGGAGATACCCTAGGGTATCTCTTAGTACTACCATGCCCTGTGATTAAAGTCAATGGAAAACTGCAATCACTTAATCAAGGCAGGAGTGACAATGGCCCAGAATCTTCCAGAATTAAGGTTTGGGTTACCTTACCAGGCAAAGAAGCATGGCCAGCTGAGGTGCTTGCTGAGGGTAAAGGGAACATGGAATGGGTAGTGGAAAGAAGATAGTGATAAATAAAAACTTTGACCACATGGCCAGTTACAGAAATGAGAACTGCAATGGTCATGAATATTTCTTCCTTGTTTTGGTAGGAGTATGATTGTATATTCACAAAAATTGATATCTTTGTTTTCTTCCCAATCTTTTACCCTTATCATGTGACATAAGTTGTATTAGTTTCATGTTATAATAATTAAGGATGTCAAGTTTAAGAATGAATATTTCTGAAGAATGTGCACTGTATTCTGGAGGGATTTAATGCATTTCTGGTTGTATGCAGGACTGTTGATTATTGTTAAGTGGAAAAATATATATATATGCCTGTTATTGTTTTTATTTAGAGATTAAGTATGGTTTAAGGTGATGTGTATGTCTGCCATGTTGAAAAGGGGTGAACTGTAGTCAGAGAGATTGAGGATAATACAAGACATCTATCTCAGTGACTCTGAGATATTTAGGCTAATGTGTCATCTTGGCCAGGTAATGGTACCCAGTTGTCTGGTAGGTTCTATTTCCCTAGAGAACCCTGACTAATACATCTTATTGATATATAGTCTTCCAATCCATGAACATGGTATGTCCTTCCATTTATTTAGATCTTCTTTGGTTTTCTTTAGCAATATTCTGTAGTTTTCTGAATACAGGTCCTTTATGTCCTTGGTTAAGTTTATTCCTAAATATTTGATTCTTTTAATTGCTTTTGTAAATGGAATTTTTCCTTGACTTCCTCCTCAGCTTGCTCATTGGTAGTACATAGAAATACTATTGATTTTTGCATATTGATCTTGTCCTCTGCCACTTTGCTAAAGTTGTCTATTAGTTCTATTTGCTTTATTGTAGATATTTCAGTATTTTCAAGGTATAGGATCATATCATCATTGAATACTGAAAGTTTTATTTCTTCTTTTCCTATTTGAGTGCGTTTTATTTCTTTTTCTTGCCTAAATATTCTAGCTAGAACTTTTATAACAATATTGAATAACAGTGGAAACAGTGGGCATCCTTATTTGTGCCTAATCTCAATGGAAAAGCTTTCAGTCTTTCACTGCTGAGTACAATGTTAGCAATGGGTTTTTCATATATGTACTTTATCATGTTGGGAACATTTTCCTCTATTCCTATCTTTTGGAGTGTTTATATCAAGAATGGATGCTGTATTTTTTTTCAAATGCTTTTTGTGCATCAATTGAGATGATCATGTGATTTTTCTTCTTCAATTAATTAATCTGGTGTATTACACTAATTGATTTTCTTGTGTTGATCCACCTTTGCATACCTGGGATAAAACCCACTTGATAGTGGTGTTTAATTCTTTGAATGTGATTCTGGATTCGGCTTGCAAATATTTTGTTGAGGATTTTTCTCTCTATATTCATTAGAGAAATGGGTCTGTAATTTTCCTTTTATATAATACCTTTATCTGGCTTTTGTATTAGGATGACGTTTGCCTCATAGAATGTGTTTTGTAGCATTCCCTCCGTTTCAATTTTTTGCAAGAGTAAGAGCAGGATTCGTATTAGATCATCTTTTATGATTGGTAAAATTCACCTGTGCAGCCATCTGGTGCTGGGATTCTCATTTTTGGGAGTTTTCTTAATGACTTTTTTTTCAATTTCTTTAATTGTAGCTGGTTTGTTGTACTTTTCTATTCCTTTTAGGGTCAGAAGTGTTGATAGGGTGTTTCTAGGAATCTGTCCATTTCATCTATGTTGAGTGGTTTGTTGGCTTTTTGTTCATAGTGTACTTATATGTTCTCTTTCATTTCTGTGGGGTCAATGGTAATGTCCCCCTCTCATTTCTGATTTTATTTATTTGCATCTCCTTTCTTTTTTCTTTGTTAGTCTAGCAAAGGGTTTTTCAATTTTGTTGATCTTGAATAACCAACTTTTGGTTTTGTTGATTCTCTCTATTGTTTTTTAAATATATTTTTATTCTAGAAGTTGTGAACTTATAAAACAATCATACACATGTGTAGGATTCCCATACAACATCCCTTCACAAAGACACCACACTGTGGTGGAACATTTGTTACAGATTATGAGATAATGTCATCAGACTATTACCACAAACTATGGTCCATAATATACATTTGGCACACTTTTTCCATACCCCTGCCCCCATTATCAATACAGTACATCTTTGGTATTGATGCAAGAATATTACAGTATTGCTGTTAGCCACAGTCCATAGGTCACACCAATTGTATTTTTCCCATGCTTCTCCACATTCCCACCACCCTGTAATGGTGATGTACATCCACTCAAGCTCACTGAAGGACACTCATGTATCTGTACCATCAACCACATTTCTCTTCCACCTCTGGGTTCACTTTGTTATTCAGTCCCTAGATTATTCCCTAGCTTTTTTTCAATTGACATTTACATCCCAAGAGTACCCTTTTCAGCCACAATCCCATTTATAAACCAGCTGCTACTCACTATAATGTGTTACCATCAATCTATCCAATTTCCAAACTTTTACAGTCAAGTTAATTAAAACTTCTACATACATTAAGCATCAGTAGTCCTTCTCGGCCCTTCTCTTATCTCCTTATAATCTTTACTCTAAGTTTTAACTCCATGCATTTATTCTTTGCATTTAGTTCATATTAGTAAGACCATGCAATATTGGCCTTTTGTGTCTGACTTGCTTCACTTAGCATAATGTCTTCAAGATTCATCCATGTTTTCATATGTGTCCCAATTTCATTTCTTCTTAAAGCATCATGGTATTCCATTGTATGTATATGTGACATTTTATTAATTCATTCATTGGTTGATGGACACTTGGGTTGTTTCCATCTTTCGGCAGTTGTGAATAATGCCCCTATGAACATTGATGTGTAGATGTCTGTTTGTGTCACGGTTTTCAGTTCTTCTGGATATATAGTAGAGGAATTGCTGGATTATATGGCAGCTCTATATTTAGCTTCCTGGGGAACTGCCAAACTGTCTTCCACAGAGGATGTTCCAATTTACAATCTCACTGTGTTAGTGAGCCAAAAGGAGTGCTGATGCAAAGTACCAGAAATCTGTTGGCTTTTATAAAGGGTATTTATTTGGGATAGAAGCTTACATTCACAAGGTCCTAAAGGGTCCAACTCAAGGTTACTTCCTTACTAAACTTTGTTGCCACGTGTTGAAGCAAGATTGTTGGTGACATCTGCAAGAGTTCAGCCTTCCTTCTTCCTCTTAAAGTTTCATGTTTCCAGCTTCTTCTAATCACAGTTGTAGGCTGACATAAGGCTCGTCTCTCTCCCTAGGACTCATTTCTTTCTGGGCTCAGCTGCTCTGTTCTCTTCACAAGGTCAGTTGTAGTCTATCAGGCTCATCTCTCTTCCCAGGGCCTCTGCCATGTCTATTGAGCTGTCTCCATTCTTCTGTGTTCTTCTCCTGTCTGTACTTCCATGTGAGAGTCTCTTTTATCAGCCCAAAGAGTTGGGACTCAGTGCTGAATCCTACTATAATACATGGTTGAATCAAAGCCCTAATCTTAATGTAATTTAATCAGACATCTCAGCTGAATCTAATAAAATCAAAGGGTCTCACACCCAGAGAAACAGACCATTTTACAAACATAATCAATATCTCTTTTTGGATTTCATAAATATCAAATCAAAATGCTACACCCACCAACAGTAAAGTATTGTTCTTATTTCTCTACATCCTCTCAGCACTTATTGTTTTCTATTTTTTTAATAATAGCCGTTCTATGTGGTGTGAGATGATATCTCATTGTTGTTTTGTTTTGCATTTCCCTAATAGCTAGTGATATGGAACATTTTTTTGTGTGCTTTTTGGCCATTTGTATTTCCTCTTTGGAGAAATGTCTATTTAGATCTTTTGCCCATTTTTAAATTGAATTACTTACTCTTATTTTTGGGTTGTATGATCTCTTTTTATAGAATGGAAATCAAATCCTTATTGGATATGTGTTTTCCAAATATTTTCTTCAATTGAGTGGGCTGCCTTTTCAACTTCTTGATGAAGTCCTTTGAATCACAAGAGTGTTTAAGTTTCAGGAGGTCCTATTTATCCATGTTTACTTTCATTACTCCTGCTTTTAGAGTAATGTTATAAATGCACCACCTATCACCAGGTTTGGAAGATGTTTTCTTACAATTTCTTTTAAGAGCTTTATGGCTCTTGCTTTTTATATTTAGGTGGTTGATCCATTTTTAGTTAATTTTTGTATAAAATGTGAGACAGTGGTCCTCTTTCTTTCTTTTGGCTATGAATATCCAGTTCTCCCAATACCATTTGTTGAATCGACAGATCTGTCCCATCTGGGTAGATTTGACAGGCTTGTCAAAAATCACTTGACCATAGATGTGAGGGTCTGTTTCTAAACCATCCGTTCAGTTCCATTGGTCTATGTGTCTATCCTTTTGCCAGTACCATGCTGTTTTTACCACTGTAGCTAGGTAATATGATTTAAAGTCCAGAAGTGAGAGTCTTCCAACTTGGTCTTCCGTTTTAAGATGTTTCTAGCTATTTGGAGCCTCTTACCCTTCCAAATAAATTTGATAATTGTGTTTTTTATTTGTTTAAAAAATGCTGGTGGAATTTTTATTGGGATTGCATTATATCTGTATAGCAATTTGGGTAGAATCAACATCTTATTGATATTTATTCTTCCAATCCATGAGTATGCAATGTTCTTCCAATTATTTAGGTCTTTTTAAAATTTCTTTTAACAGTGCATTGTAGGGAAGTGGATGTGGCTCAAGCAATTGGGCTCCCGTCTACCATATGGGAGGTGCTGGATTTGGTTCCCTGGGCCTTGTGGTGAAGGAAAAAGCGGGCTCATGCAGAGAGCTGGCAGCTCACGTGAAGAGCTAGCAGCCCACGCAGAGAGCTGATGTAACAAGATGACACAACAAAAAAGAGACACAGAGGAAAAAGACAATGAGAGACACAACAAACCAGGGAGCTGAGGTAGGTCAAGCGATTGAGTACCTCTCTCCCATGTCGGAAGGTCCCGGTATCAGTTCCCGGTGCCTCCTAAAGAGAAGATGAGAAGAGAAAACAAGCAGACACAGAAGAACACACGGCGAATGGTCACAGAAAGCAGATGGCGAGTGCAAGTGGCGGGGGGGTGGGGTGGGGAATGAAAAAACACATTAGAAATGTTTAAAAAGCAAATTAAAAAAATAAGACAAAACAATGCATTGTAGTTTTTTTAGTACAAGTGCTTTACATCCTTGGTTAAGTTTATTCCTAAACGTTTGATTCTTTCAGTCATTATTGTAAATTTTTTTTTCCTGACTTCCTCCTCAGATTGCGCATTAGCAGGGTATAGAAACAGCACTGATTTTTTCATATTGATCTTGTATCCTGACACTTTACTGAAATCATTTATTAGCTCTAGCAGCTTTGTTGTAGATTTTTTGGGACTTTCTAGGTATAGGATCCTATCATCTGTGAATAGCGAAAGTTTTACTTCTGCCTTTCCAATTTGGATGCCTTTTATTCCTTTTTCTTACCTAATTGCTCTAGCAAGAACTTCTAACACTATATTGAATAACAGTGATGACAGTGGGCATCCTTTTCTTGTTCCTGATCTCAACATGAAAGCTTTCAGTCTTGAACCATTGGGTACAATGTTAGCTGTGGGTTTTTCATATATGGCCTTTATCATGTTGAGAAAGTTTCTTTCAATTCCTATATTTTGTAGTATTTTTATCAAGAAAGGATGTTGTATTTTGTCAAAATACCTTTTCTGTGTCAATCAATAAGATCATGTGATTTTTCTTCTTTGATTTATTAATGTGGTGTATTATGCTGATTGATGTTCTTGTGTTGAACCACTCTTGCATGCCCAGAATAAAACACACTTTATCATGATGGCTAATTCTTTTAATGTGTTGTTGGACTCAATTAGCAAGTATTTTTTTGAGAATTTTTGCATCCATATTCGTTAGGGAAATGGGTCTGTAATCTTCTTTTTTTCATAATATCTTTACCTGGCTTTGGTATTAAAGTGATATTGGCTTTCTAGAATGAGTTTGGTAGCATTCCTTCTTGTTTACTTTTTTGGAAAAGCTTGAACTTGAGTAAGATTGGCATTAAATCTTCTTTGAATGTTTGGTAGAACTCAACTATGAAATCATCTGGTCCTGGGCAATTGATTTTGGGGAGTTCTTTGATGATTGTTTCAATCTCTTTTCTTCTGATTGGTTTGTTGAGGTCTTCTATTTCTTCTAGGGTCAGTGTAGGTTGTTTGTATGTTCCTAGGAATTTTTCCATTTTGTCTACATTGATCTTTGTTATTTCATTCCTTCTACTTCCTTTGGGATTAATTTGCTCTTCTTTTTCTAGTACCTCCAGCTGTGTAATTAGGTCATTGATTTTAGTTCTTTCTTTTTTAATGTAAGCATTGAGCATATAGATGGCCATATTTTCTTATCCATTCTGCCAGTATGTGTCTTTTGTTTTTTGTTTTTTTTAAAGATTTATTTATTTATTTATTTATCCCCCCCTTGCTGCTTGTGTTTGCTGTGTCCATTTGCTGTGTGTTTTTTCTGTGTCTGCTTATCTCCCCCTTGCTGTGAGGTCTTGCTGCATCAGCCCACCGCGCCGCGCGGGCCAGCCTGCCCTCACAAGGAGGCCCCGGGAAGCGAACCTGGGGCCTCCCATATGGTAAACGGGAGCTCTATCGATTGAGCCACACCCACTTCCCAGTATGTGTCTTTTGATTGGGGAGTTTAATCCATTAACATTAAATGTTATTACTGTCAAGGCAGGTCTTATCTCACCCATTTTGACCTTTAGGTGTTATCTGTCATATTTTATTTTCACCACTCTTTTTATACTTTTGGTTACTTTACTGATATAATCTTCATTTCTAGACTGTCTTCCAAGCCTCTGTCTCCTGTCTTTTCTTCTCAGGCTGTAGCACTACCTTTAGTATTTCCTGCAATGCTGCTCTTTTCTTTACAAACTCTCTCAGTTCCTGTTTATCTGTGAGTAATTTAACTCGCCCTCATTTTTGAAAGACAATCTTGCCAAATATAAGACTCTTGGCTGGCAGTTTTTCTCTTGCAGTATCTTAAATATATTATACCACTTCCTTCTTGCTTCCATGTTTTTTGGTGAGTAATCAGCACTAAATATTATTGGGTGTCCCTTATATGTAATGCATCACTTTTCCCTTGTTGCTTTCAGAATTCTCTTTGTCTTTGGCATTTGACATTCTTATTAGTATGTGTTTTATAGTTGGTCTATTCAGATTTCTTCATTTGGAGTACATTGTACTTCTTGGACATGGATATCTATTTCTTTCAATAAGGTTGGGAAATTTTCTACCATTATTTCTTCAAATAAATTCTGCTCCTTTTCCCTTCTCTTGTCCTTCTGGGAATCCCATGGCATGTATGTTTGCATGTCTCTTGCCATCATTTAGTTCCCTGAGACCCTGTTCAACTTTTTTTTATCTTTTCTTCATCTGTTCATTTGTATGTCTGCTTTCAGAGGCCATGTCTTCAAGCTCACCGATCCTTCCTTCTGCCTTCTCAAATTTGCTGTTATATGCCTCCAATGTATTTCTAATTTCACTTAAAGCGTCTTTCTTTCCCATAAGATCTATTTTTCTCTGTATGCTTTCAAATTCTTCTTTGTGCTCACCAGTGTCTTCTTAATATCCTTAAATCTCTTTAGACATCTCATTGAATTTATTAAGGAGATTTGTTTGAACATCTATGATTAGGTGTTTCAACTCCTTTATGTCATCTGGAGGCTTATCTTGTTCCTTTAACTGGGCCATATCTTCCTGTTTCTTGGTATGGATTGTAATTTTTTGTTGGTGTCTTGGCATCTGGCTTACTAGATGTATTTATTCTGGATGCAGTTTCTCTCTTTAGTTTAGGGCTTTCTTGCCCTTTCTCCCTTGCTGGTTGTATAGGAGGAGCCGAAGGTATAATTGGTACTGTAAGCTGTGGAGGCTGAAGTTGCCCCAGGAATCAATGAAGCTTCTTCCACCATTCTTCTCTGCCAGGGGTAGGGACAGAGTCACAGCTGTGTGTATTAATCCCAGGCATGCAGGCCGGGACTGTCTCTAGTTGCCCAGAGAGACTGATGAAGCTTCATGCCCCTTCCCTTCTGTCTTGAGCAGGAATAGAGCTGCATTTGTGGGGAGCAATCTATGCCATGTGAGTCCAAAATGATCACAATTGCCCAGTTAGACTGGTATAGCACTACCACCACCCCCTGCCAGGAGGGATGGACCCTCTGGAGTGAATATGCCTGTAGTTTCCATGAGAGGCTGAGGGAGTACTATCCCTTCTACCCTTTAGGGGGTGGGAATGGAACCACTGGCAGCCAACAGTTCAGTCCATGTAGGCTGAAAGTGCCTGCAGTTGCCAAGAGAGGCTAAGGAAACACAGCTCCTCTCCTATCCTATTGGGGTGCGGGGATGGAGCCCCAAGTGTCTGACTATTCAGTCTGTGCTGGCTGAAAGTGCCTAAAGTTACCCAGAGAGGCTGGTACAGGTCACCCCAGCTTCTTCCCTGCAGCATGTGGGGCTAGAGTCTAGGCTAGGGCTGCAATCTGATCTTGGTGGAAAGAAGTCAGTCCCTACCTTCACTGTGATTTTCAGTCAGCCCCTCTTCCCCTCATGCTGGAGGGAGGAGTTAAAATGCCAGCTACTGGCCTCTTTCCAAATTGGACAGTTTTAAACTTTAGCTATTCTTAGGATTATACTATAGCTTGCTGAATTTACTAATCAGTAGCTGAAGTCGGTGCCTAACCATCTCTTCCTCTGCCCATTTTTGAGAAATGGAGCTTCCAAACCCAGCCACAGAATAGCTCCTGAGGTGGTTTGCACCACCAGTGGAATATGGGCACCAGCCTCCATGGTGTGGCCTGAAGTTTCTTTATTGTTCTTTTTTTTTATTCTTCATTTATTTCTACTCTAGTCTTTGTTATTTCTTTCCTCCTTATTGCATAGGGATTAGTTTGCTGTTATTCTTCTGTTTCCTACAGGTATGCAGTTAGGTCTTTGATTTTAGCTTTTTCTTCTTTTTTAATGTAAGCATTGAGGGCTATAAATTTCCCTCTCAGCACTGCCTTCTTTGTGTCCCATAGGTTTTGATATGTTGTGTTCTTGTTTTCATTTGTATCAAGGTATTTTATGATTTCTCTTGAAATTTCTTCTTTGACCCATTGATTATTTGAGTGTATTGTTTAATCTGCATATACTTGTGAATTTTCCACTTTTCTGCCTCCTATTGATTTCCAGTTTCATTCATTATGATCAGTGAAAGTACTTTGTATAATTTCAATCTTCATGAATTTATTGAGATCTGACTTGTGACCAGGATTATATGGTCCATCCTGGTAAAAGATCCATGCGCACTTGAGAAAGATGTATATCCTGCTGTTTGGGGGTGTGATATTCTATAAATGTTAGATCTAGTTCATTTATCATAATTCAACCTTCTGTTTCCTTATTGTTCCTTTTTCAAGATGTTCTATCCAACACCAAGAGTGGGTTATTGAACTCTCCACCTATTATTGTAGAGATGTCTATTTCTCCCTTCAGTTTTGCCAGTGTGTGCCTCATGTATTTTGGGGCATCTAGTTTAGGTACATAAATATTTATTATTGTTATTTCTTTTTGGTCAGTTATCCCTTTTATTAATATATAATGACCATCTTCATCTCTTATAACGGTTTTGCATTTAAAATCTATTTTTCTGATATTTGTATTGTTACTCTAGATCTTTTTTGGTTACTATTTGCATGGAATATCATTTTTCAACCTTTCGCTTTCAGCCTTATTGTGTCCTTGCATCTAAGGTGAGTCTTTTGTAGTCTGCATATAGATGGCTTATTTTTTTTTTTAATGTAGGGAAACATCTTTATTTTTATTTTATTTACCCCCCCTCTTGCTGCTTGTGCTCACTATATCCATTTGCTTTGCATTTTTCTGTGTCTGCTTGTCTCCCTTTATTGCATCCATCTTGCTGCTCCAGCTCACCACACCGCACGGGCCGTCAGCTCACCATGCCACGCAGGCCGTCACGCTGGCTTGCCTTCACCAGGAGGCCCTGGGAATCAAACCCAGGGCCTTCCATATGGTAAACGGGAGCCCAACCAATTGAGCCACAGCCGCTTCCCACTTATATTTTTTTAATCCATTCTGTCAGTCTACCTCTTTGGATTGGGGAGTTTAATCCATTAACATTTATTGTTATTACTGTAAGGCATTACTTACTTTGTCCATTTTATCCCTTGGCTTTCTGTTGTCATATCTTACCATTGCCTGATTTTTTACACTTTTAGTTACCCTTACTTATAATCTTAATTTCTACACTCTTCTCCAAGCCTCTTGCCATTGTGTTTTCCTTTCAGGCTGCAGCACACCCTTTAATGTCTCCTGTAAATTCAGTCTCTTGTTAACAAGCTCTCTGTTTTTGTCTGTCTGTGAAGCCATTAAACTCACCCTCATTTTTGAAGTACAGTTTTGCCAGATAAAGAATTCTTCGCTCACAGTTCCTTTTCATTTTTAGTTTAAACATATCATATGACTGCCTTCTCACCTCCTTGGTTTCTGATGCGATATCAGCACTTAGTCATACTGAAGTTCTCTTGTATGTGATACATTACTTTTCTCTTGCTCCTTTCAGAATCCTCTCTGGCATTTGGCATTCTGAATACTAGGTATCTCAGAGTAAGTCTGTTGACATTTATTCTTTTTGGGTGATGTTGTCCTTCTTGGGTATTGATATTTATGTCTTTCATAAGGATTGGGAAATTTTTGTACATTATTTCCTCAAAAATTCTTTCTGCCCCGTTTCCGTTCTCTTCTCTTTCTGGGACACCTATAACACGTATGTTTGTATGTTTTGCACTGAGATTCAATTCCCTGAGAACCTGTTCATTTCTTTCCATTCTTTTTTCAAGTTTATATGCTCTGTTTTCTAACTTACTAATTATGTCCTCAGCCAAGTCAAATCTGCTGTTATACGTCTCTAATAATTGCCAAAAATAATATTCCTTTTCAAGAACTTGAGCCAGACTGCCCATTGGCTAACATTGATTGAGTTCTTTCTCTTGTCCGGTCACTGTTTAAACAAAGCATACTAAGCACATTATAATGTGTACAAATGTATTAAGTCATTTAATTCTTTCAACACCACAGGATAAGTACCATTATCATCTGCATTTTATATATGAAGTAACATAGGCATAGAGATAGATTATCTCACCCAGGTTCCTCCAAATAGTAAATGAACAGAAAATTTGAGTCTAAAGTAAAATATTTTAGCCTTTCAACTGTACTGTCTCTCACATCCATTCAACAGGTTGATTTTCATGGATATAGGATGATGTTTTCTTGACTGTGACATATCTGAAATATTAGATGAATGCAACACCTAATACCAGTGGTTCCCTTATCATGTTTCATTGGAATTCTCACAGGAGTCTTCTACATTATCTTCCTTATTGTTTCTATTTTCTATTCTATATTATTCAAGGTTAGTTTCTAAAAGGCAAGGGACATACTTTGATTATTCTCTATTACCCAAAACAGTAATTCCAGATTTCTTGGTATGGCACACATGAGCATATACCACTTGAACCCAATGGATTTTTTGGCCTCATCTTTCCTGCTTTACACAATAGTCTGATTGCTTTCCACTGCCTTCTGACCATCCATGTCTTTGCTCATGCTTTTCTATCTGTCTTGAATCCCTTCCTCTATATGCCATCCTGGCAAACTCCTGCCCATCCTTCAAGGTCCAGGGAACAATTCATCCTTTAGAATAGCCCTTAATATGTTGCATAATAATATTTTTATTAATTCCTTATTAAATTACAAACTCCTTCACTACCATGTATCACTCATCTCTGTATTCCCAACACCACAACACTTCTCAGAGAACAGACAATCAATATTTTCATCTCTGTTTTTTTGTTGGATTTACACTTGGACTATTGCAATCTCCTGACTCTTTTCCTTTGTCTCCTGTCTCTCTAACCCAATCCATTCCATATACTCCCACCTAAGTAAAATTCCAAAATTACTGCTTTCATTATGTCATGTTCCCATCAGAAATCTTCCATGAAGTCCTAAGTTCTTAAGATTAATCCTCATTTGTCCTCTACAGGCCTGAACACTAATCCCGTTGTGCTCTCAAATTCCTCTAAAATTTTAAATCGCTTCTGTTGTTTTCACTTGTTTGACTTAGATGTTATCTTGTTCATGCATTTGACTATTTGTGTAAACACTTAATATCTTAAAGCTTTTTTGAGGACAATAATACTGCACTTATTTCTGTCTATCCACCTCTGAGCCTAGCACGTCTTATATTTGGCTTATTTCCAAATATTCGGTTGATTGATTTTTTTAACGAACTGATACCAAAATGTTATAAACTGTAACTTTGTAATTCTGTTGTCTTCATCAATTTCTATGAACCAAATTCACTGTGAAACGAGAGTAGCAAGTATCTCGGAGGAAATAATTGCTTAACTGTGGGAGACTAATGTGTGTGAAATTGATCAGGACCTGAATTTTTATTTGATACTTTCATAATAAGAAGGTTATTATTTTCAAGATGTGGAAGTCTAGAGCTGTACTGGATAATCTGGTATATGAATAAAATAAAATAATGTAGACGTTTGCTAAAAAATGTATTCTCCGGAGCATGACATGAAGTAAAACCTTGAAATTAGCAATATTCCCTTTGTATTTCTTTTTCACAGAGAATACACACACAGAAATGTGTGTGATCAAAATTAATTTAGCTTTATTCTCTTCTTCAGGCTTGGGAATGCATTTGACATAACTCCAGGGAAAAATAAATGGATCAAAGTTTTTTTTCTACCTTCTACTTAGGGCCTCTGATTTTCAGTCAGCTCTTCACTTGGTTAAAACAGTCTGTCCATTTTGTTGTAGATGCTTAGCCTGACTTAATTTGTCTAGGGAAATAGAGTCTCTGGATGATCAAATCATATTGTCTCCGACTTCTACTTGATAAATACAGGCAATAACCCTTTCTCGCTTAGATAGCTAAACAATAGCATATAAACCTCAGACTAACTTCATAGAAGACATTGTAGGTGGTCACGGTGGAATAAACTTTACCTCCACAATCCTTCCATCCTGTCCCTCAGTGTATGTACTTATCCAGAGTTAAGTTCATATAAGGTCAAGTAACATTTACTTAATGCACACTTTATTTAGCTATGGTGTGACTATTAGGGCTGATAAATTCTCTGTTTTCCTATATTTCTTATAATATAATAATACATAGGGAAATGTGAAAGCTGGACTATACCTGTAGATCCAAAAGCATGGCAGGTATGTTTCTAACCTTTCTAAACCTAAGTATTGGATACTATTTCACATAGGATAATCCATGCCATAGGCATACATAGCAAATGGGGTGTTCATAAAAAGCTTGATGATGGAAATAAAATCCTTGATAGTCTCTGTATGAGATTTTTCCCTTAGGAAACTGAGAGAAAAAAGGGCGCTATCTATCTTTACCTATTGTTTGACTGCCTGGAGCAGTTCTGTAATATATAATGTAGTTTATTACATAGAGTAGTCAATGGGCATCACTTTTGAAAAAAGCTGAAGAATGTTACCTCTATTACCCAGCAATGCTATTCAGCTGAAAAGTATTATGTAAGTGAGTGGGGGTGTGTATGAGATTGTGAGCAGACTTCTTTAAAAGCCTTTTAATCTTTAATGAAGTAAAAACTGTAAAACTCAATAATTCTATTTCTAATTGAGTGTTATAATATCTCAATTTGACACATTTGAACAATTTAAAATAGAAGAGATTTAATCAGGAAGATGATATGACATTAAACAAGTCAAAATTATAGCTTTATCTAGAACTTTGGTAAAGTGTTTGGTTTCTTTCATTCCCTTTTCTCAAACATTTGAGCATTTACTATTGGGCAATGAAAAATAACAGTTCCTTGCTTTTCTAATTCCTTTTTTTCTCTTAATAAAACAATGGCAATTAATACAGATATGTGGGGAGAAAAAACATTGTGGAATAAATCCTCTAAAACAGTAGAAAGCTGGGGTGGGGGGATTTGGCAATATCTGCAGACATATTTGACTGTCCCAACTGGAAAGGGAGTTACTGTGGACCTGTAGTGGGTAGAGGCCAAGGATACTGCTAAACATCCTACAAAGCACAGGACAGCCTCCCACAATAAAGAATTATCAGTCTCAAAATATCAATAGTGCTCATTTGATAACCTTGACCTAAAGGATCTCTGCATTTTACTCCAAAAGACAAGTGCTCTGCAATGAAGAGTCCAGGCCACCTCACTTCTGTGGACTTCCATTTTTTCAGGTACTAAATAACAAAATTTGATAAAATGATTACTGAGCTATAGGTTCATTTAGAGTTTTTCTTTTCTTTATCATTTTGCTCTATGCTGTTACTAGATTCCTCCTCTTCTTTTTTCTTTCCCCATCTATATGCTTTGGTGAAAAAAAGTGGGGGCAGGGAGAGAGGCTTCTCTATTTTATTTCACTTTCACTTTGTGGAATTTCTGCACTGCAGAACAATGAAAAGACAATGTTGATTTTTCTCCAGTGTGGTCAGAGCTACTCATACAATAAAATAGTACCTCCAAAAAACACTCTTTACTGTTCTAAGCTGTGTTTTGTTACTTTATTTCAGAAACTCCATACTCTATGTTTCTTTCCAAATATCTGTCCTCTCTTATAGATCACTTCATTAAAACTTGTTCCTGCCATTCCTACAAGTAGGGGGCACAAACAAATTCTATGTCTTTGTGTGTTTGGCCATTGACAGCAGAAATTATCTAACTAGTGCAAATAATTGTCAATGTTAAATTCGGTATTATGAAAATTAAATTAACTATATTAATGGTAAAGGAAAAGAGACTTAAATATCATTCATTAGTTTTCAAATTGTATTCCTTAGAGCTTTAAGTTGAAAGGCAAGAGAGTTGATAACTGAAGCCATGATAGAGGATGAGGGATCAAGGAAGAGAGTGAGCATTGAACTCCTTTCCCATTTCCCATTTCAGCTTTCTCTGCATTAAGTGGTAATCAGTGTTGTTATCTTGCATCTTCAGTGCATAGTCACCTTAGAAGTCTCTTTTCACCATCGTGTGCTCCTCTCTGTCCTCCCCCAGCTTCTAACTTGGCCTCTGCTCATTTTGCTACTAATGCCTGAGATACTATTCCTCTTCCAGGGATACCAAATATAGGAGGCCAACCTTTCCTTTACTATCTTTGCTTCCCTTTACTGCCCTTTATTACCCTGGTCTTTGATCTCCACAAGAAACACAAAACACTGATTGATACAATAGACGCAGAAATTATAAAACAAGAGAAGGAAAGTCTGTCTTTCATCATAGTCCTCTTATTTATGTGATTTCAGTATTATGTACAGATTATAATCACACACACACACACACACACACACACACACACACAGTCCTTCCATTCCTGGATCATTTACTGTTACATATTGAGTACCTAGTGTATGCTGTGAACGAAGGGTATAAACACTGTGCCTTTGTTCTTTGTTGTACTAAATACTGCAATGGAAAATGAGAGATAATAAATATATATTATTTATTAGATTATAAGAAAAGCTATAAAGGAAATAAGCACTACCATTTTGTAAAAAATAATGGGATCAGATTTAGGCTCAGACATGAAAGATTAAAAAAAAGCTTGGGAGAGGAAAATAGTGAAGTAAAAAGACCCTAAGACTTGAAAGCACTTGATTTACTCAAGGAACTGAAAGAAGGGAAAGAATGAAGAAGTGAGTGTGGAGAGGTATGTAGAAGCCAGGTCACAGAAGGCATAATAAACATTGATAAGAAGTTAGGTTTGAAACTCATTGAAGGTTTTCATCTCAGAGAAGTGACGTGATCTGATTTTTAAATGACCACCCTGATTACTATGTGGATAATAGATTATATAGTGGCAAGAGTGGGAAAAAGAAGACAAGGCAGAAACTTTTGCATAATCCAGGTGTACAATGATGGTAGTTTTAACTAAGATGATAGTAGTGGAGATGGAGATAAGTTACTTGATTTGAGAAATATTTAAAAGGTAGAACCATCACATCCTGGCAATAGATTCTATGTGGAGTATGAAAGAAAGGGAGGAATCAAGACTCAGTTGCAGGTTCCTGACATGATTAACTGGATCGATAGTAGTTCCTTTTGCTGATGTAGAAGTGCAAGGGAAGAATTTGGAGAAATTACAGTTCTACCTGGACATGCTACATTTTAGATGCCTACTACATACTTATGTGGACTAGTCAAGGGGCCATTTAGAGTTGTGAGTCTCAAGCTCATTGAAGACCTAGGACTGGAGCCACATATTGAGGAGTCATTAGTATATGGATAGTATTATAAGAAAAAAAGTGAATAAGCATCCCAAAGCAAGCCTTGAGGAACTTCATTTTTCAGGGTTTGGGAAGAGGAGGAAAAACCAACAAAGTGGAGAGTACAGGAATGGACAATTAGGTAAGAGTAAATCCAAGAATGTGTGGTACCCTGGAAATCACAGAAGAAGAGTTCTTCAAGATCATTGTTTATTGTTAAAAAAAACAAACCATGGACAAATATATAATAAGAAATAAGAACTTGTCTAAGTGGTGAAAGCATAATTGTAAGTGGTATTAGGATTCTATTCCCACATCTACCTACTGATCTTGTTGAAGACTCTGGAGAGATATCACATCCACTGGATAAAGTAATGCTATTCAAACACCGGAAAATATTGGTATAGTTATGATTATCAGTGTTGATTCCCTGTCTACTCTCCATTCAACCCTCTTCTCTCCCTACATCCACTGAGAAGTAACTATAAATGTGTTAAAAATGATGACTTAAAAAAATTAAATGAGCAAACAGACATTGTAGCATAAGGAAAATAAATTGAAAATTTATGGAATGACCATGGAAGGAAGATAGGAGGAGAAAGACTGAAAGAAACCACAAAGACTATTAAAAAATAAAGCATCAGTCAAGATAATATTGTTTCAGGAAAACCAATGAATAGAAAGAACTAACATCTATTAAGGAGTGCTCTGTAACAAACTTTAGGTGCTAGATATATTTTAACTCACATAATTGTCAAAACAAATTCTGCAATGGGTATTATCATCCCGTTATAGAAGAGAACACTGAAGCTTAGAAATATTGGACACAGAACGTCCAATTATACAGTGACAGAGTTTGTATTTGAAATAAATTTGGTCTGTTTCTAAACTCATGCACTTTCTAGTATACCATACTAGTGAGAAACAATGAAGAAATGTCAACTGTTCCAAAAACTAGGGAAAATGTTTAAAATCAAGCCAATCAAAGGATCTTTAAGAGGGAACTGGTGTTCAGAAAATGGTGGCCAAAAGTATAGTTCCTATTTTATAAGTTTAGGCATTAGAAACAAAAAAGTGATAAATAAGCATATAAAATGATAATAAAGTCAACACATATCTACCATACAAACTGTTGAATAGTAACACATGGCCTAAAAGAACTAAATACAAAATGTGCTTCTCAAATGATCCCTTGAAATAACTTCACCTGTAGCTGATAACTAAATATTTACATTTTCCCTGAGTATTTTAGGCAAAGTCTGTTTTAGTAGTCTAAATTTAGTACTTCCTTTCTTTACTTCACTTTCACCTGTGTAAACTTAATTGTTTTGTTTCTTCATCAATAATTTTATGGAAAGCATTTTCTAAAGGGTGAAAAAAAATCATGTGCACATAAAACACGACTTAATTCACCATGTACTTGGCAGTCTATTTAGTTTGGAAATCCAAAAGATGATAGTACCTTTCAGAGATTTTTTTAATGTGTTGCTCCAATGTTTGCGGTGCTGCTGAACTGTCAGTACCAGAGCACAAAGCTGGGCAGAGCAGCTGAGTCTTTCTTTGACTTTTATGTACTAATTTGGAAATGAAACTGTCTTTGGAAAGCCTCCCTTGTTCATTTCAAATTTTGTATGTAATTATGCAGCCAAATTTCTTTGCCCTTACGCAGCCATGGAAAAGCTGTGCTACCCTGAACTTTGCCTATGGGAAATGTCTAGGAAGCATCTTCTCGCATGTCCCCAAATATGCATCTTGAATTTAATGATCGTGACAATCCTGAAATAGCCAGTACCCAGCATAAACAATTTGTAGCAAAGAGATTAACTCATACGTACAGGGGATTAACTCTGCTTCAGGAAACTAGATATTAATCTAGGCACATTAAAACATATTTATAATCAGAAAAACTCCTACTTATTCATTGATTTTGATCACTCTCTTCCATTTGCCTAGATAACTAAAACATTGAGCAATCCGTTTAGGGACAGTATGTTATGGTGGTTACTGGACTCTATATGCTTGGGTTGAAATCTACCATATATTAAATATGTACCACCCATTTAAACTCTCTGCGTCATAGGTTCTTTATTTGTAAAACGGTGTGATGAGGATAATAATAGCACCTACCTTTTAGGCTAGCCTTTAGTATTAAATGTGAAGTGGTTAGAAGTGTATCTGGTTTATGGTAAATGCTCAGTAAATATTTGGCTCTACTATTGTTACTATGTTATTATTCCTGATCTTTGTAGCATGTATACAAAGAGGACAGAAGCAATTCCTCAAGAAATTAACAAATAGTTGAAGAGTTGAGAAGCAAATAAATGGGCATTTACTTTGAGTTTTAAAACAATATGAGATTTAATGGTAAAATAACACAGGTTTGTAATGCTGATTATTAGACAAATATATACTGTAAAAAGTGTGCTTGAAATAATTGCAATCATACAAATTTGGAATCAAATTAAGAAACCTTAGGATCAGATTGTACTATTGTCTCATTAAGTAAGGAAATCGAGGCTTACATATTAAGAGATCAGCCCAGGGTTACACAGCTATGTGGTAACACTGTTCAGCGCAAAGGAAGGCTTCTAACTTTCATACCTGGGCTTTCTCCGTTGGTCCATGCTGGCATTATAGAGTGGGAACAATAGACCATTTCAAATTGTTGAGGATCAGGGAAGGGTATACAAAAACATCTAGAATTTAAGGAGAACATTGGAGGACTTTTACAGTTCAGTTAGATGAGGGTAGGGAAGCCTGATAAGAAGTAAAAGCATAATGAAGAAAGGTTGCTGCTATCTTCTCTATAGAATAGTAGGAAGCCCAGTCTGAAGGAAAGAGAGACTTATCAGGGAATACTAAGTGGTTATATTAAGTTTCTGCATTAATTCAGCAAATATTTATTGAACATTTACTTTATGCTGAGCACTTGATAGAAATCAGGGAAATACAAGCATGTGTTTTGTTTTGTTTTTCTGTCTTGTTTTATTTTATTTTTATTTTTGTTCTTTTCATCTTTTTTTTTTTTTTTGGTCTTGTATTATTTTGGTGATGGAATGATCCAGTAGGTTGGGAAAAATTATGGAGCACTTTCAATCTCTTCTGGCTTGGATTATGATAAACCTATTTAAGAGAAGTATTGCTTTTTACCTAGAATATAAAAACATCTTAAATTTAGTTGTGTTTGCTTATTTTATCATAAGCAATTGTAGATATCCACCATGCTGACAGGGATATAATTAATAGAATGCACTACACGTGGTTAAGGATTTAATGTTCTATGTAAATGCAAGAATAAACATTGGTAAAGAAATTCATTCATGGGGACAATATGTACAAACATAACATGTATGCATTATGTACTATTGATATCATGTATGTGCTTATATCAGTGTATTATATGGCTTATATGCATGATAATACATAGTATATTGTAAAAATAAGCATGTATATAGGAAAAGTGCATATAATGAAGGGGAAAGCTCCTCTGAGGAAGTGATCTTGCCCAGCCTGTGCTGGTACCTTATGAGATTGGAGGAGGGACCCCGAGAAACTGGGACTCAGGTCTCTGAGTACAGGTGCTTGTTCAAATATGCCATTATATCTCAGAGTACAGGGAAATCCAGAAAATGTAACCAAATCTTACCGGTACCAAGTGGGTAAGGATTGTTTTTGTGGACATGGATGGAATAGCAAGCTAAACAGGGAGGAGCAAGTCCCTTCTTTCCCCTCCTGCCTTACAGACACCCTCTAGTGCCTGAAGGTAGAGCCTGACAAAGACTCGGCTGATAAAGTGGAAATGTAATTTTTGGAGTCTCAGACACAGCATCACAAAGCAAAGTATAGAAACAAGGGTTTCAACTGAGAGAAAATGGTTTAATATCCACAACACCGTCATGTATGTGCTTCGGACTATTGATGTGTAAAAAATCGTGTTTGGTTGTCACTTTCAATATTATACAAATTGATGAGCCCAGAAGGGTTTCTATGATTGTTTATGTGAATTCAGCTCGTACAGTATATGAGGAAAATGTACTGAATAAACACAGACATGAATGCCTTGTTTTCATCTCTGGCATCTCAGCAAGCCTCACAAATGCTTTGCTTTGAAACCCAAGGCAAATTTTTAAAATAATTTAAATGGTTTTTTGCCTTTCTCTTAGGAATTCTTACTTTTCTTGTTTTTGCTGCTTTGTATACACCTTATATATGTAAATAGTATGCTTTGAACTCTTCAAAATGAGTCTTCTGGAGTCTTGAAAAGATGGCAAGAGGCAAGGAAAAAAGGTGCTGCTCTTTTCAGGTAGGTTACAGGAGGATATGTTAAGGATTGTCAAGAATGTGACAGAAATGTCTGCATTTGGACAAGTTAACCTTTACATTTCTTCCCCAGACCCCAAGCTTCAGTAACTAGAATGTTCTTGCATATGGCTCCATCATATTGTTCACCATCTGAAAAAGAGGTTCATTAAAAGATTAAAAATAAATTGAAAGTAATTGTGGAATTCCTCTCTAGAGGAAATAGTTATTTCACCTTTATAGCAGGTTGACAACCACCTGTCACTTTTGACATCACAAAACTCTGAGTCGTATATGGAGGACATAGGAAAAAAGAGAACTGTACATTTTTTTTCTTTTGCCGAGTTCACCCTTCCTCTCCAGTAAATCCCAGAAAGGCCAGAAAGCTCATATCATAAACATGTCTGGTGCCTGAATCTCCCAGTTGTCTCAGGGCTTGATTCTTTGGTGTCTTGCCAGTAGTCCAAGAAAGGAAAATATTTTCAAGACATTGTCAACAGGCCTGGCTTTACGTTCTTGCCTCATTGGTGTCATTTCTATAACTCCCACCCACCCTTAGACAGCCAAAGTGTACTAAGAACATGGTGCCAGAAATATCAGAGTTAGAGCATTATTTCTTTCCATTCTGATGAACGAGGGTTTTGACCCCTGTTAAAATGCAAATGTTTCTGGAAGAAGTAACACATCTTCTTTTCTGATACCAAATTTTGTTGTGAATATTATATAAGAAATGATTAGCAGGGAAATAACACTGAAAAGAAAGCAGAAAAAGAAGATAGTCTTACTAGAAACCAATGTAACTGTTTTATAAAGGACAATCCCTTCCTGTAAAGACAGTGCTTCAGTGCCAGTGTCAGATGTTTCTTTTCATACTCGAGTTCTGAGGAATTTTCTCAGAAATGCTCTCCCTGAACACTTTATTCAAGCTGACCTCTGTTTTCTGTTATTGCACCTAGCTTACTTCCTTCAACATCTGTTTTTAATACTATGTAATTATTTTATTTTGATTTTTGTTTATTATTTATCTTTATAACAAATATAAGTTCTTTGAGAATTGTTATCACACAAAATTGGTTCTGCATTGTTCCTCAGAATCTAGACCAGCATCTGGCACAGATAGAGGTGCTTAATACCTCAAGTTAGATACCTGAATAGATAAATGATAAATAGTATGGAATAGTTTCATATATTTTTATTAAACTTTCATTCAAATTTTTATATTACATATTGATGTTTACATTAGCAGTATTTCAATTAGTGGCACATAGTGGACATTGTATTGATTTTTTAAGTACTTTAATAATTTCACATTAAATGAGGAATAAAAAGCATTTTATATGCTTTCTTGTTCTAGAGAAGTAATAAAAACACTGTAGCTAAATGACAATTTAATAATGTGAAATTTCATCGGAAAATCTCCTATTTTTTCATACTCATCTTGATACTGTCTTTTCTTTCACTCTCCCCAATGATTTCTCATCCTTAGCTTTAAAATGGAAAAGTGATTAAACATGTCAAAACAAATAATGTAAATTAAAATTTCATGGCCCTCTTGAAAACAGTCATATGGAAACATCCAATAGTAATCACATCAGCTTCTACTGGAACAAGTTTCCACCAAGCTTAAAAGACCTTTAATGTTTTTATAAATCCATTTTGAATGATAGCTGAAAAAAAGCTGAGAAGTTCAGTTCATCCTGAATAATGCAATTTATGATAATAGTTATTCAGGGGTTTTATTTCTGAACCATGGATTATATGTTCAATAAGATCATGTGTTGGGTGTATTTATGGAAAGAAACTACTTTTCACACTGGTAAGTTATATCATCTTCTTCTGCTGACCTGAGATTCAGCACAATTAACCTATTCATTAGTTATGAATAAGCTGGGATGTAAAATGGTGGTTTTATGCAGGCATTAGCACATCTGAAAATAAAATGTAGGTGATTGTGTCTCATGGTGATTTTTCTTCAACAGTATAAAGCATTGACAATGCTTAAATATGTGAAAAAGCAACAAATGCAAAAGATAGAGTATTCAATCTCTGCCGTTCTGCTTTCCTGTATGGGTGGAATGAATTATGTCCTTGTTGAGCATCTACTGGATGCAATGCACCAAACAAAGCACTTAGAAGATACAAAAGAGGAATGAAACAGGCTCCCTCAGCATACAAGAGATGATGTTCTAAAGAAGGAAAAAGGAACAAAAAGTTTTGATGCAATATAATAAATTCCATAAATGTGCAATTTGTTTTAAGAAAGGTGCAACTTGGCGTCCAGCGATTCAGTGGAGATTTGACAGAGGAAATGACATTTAATCTGACACAAAGGAAAAGTCAGGGTTCTGCAATTGGGGAAGAGTATGAGTCAGTCTAAGCAGGCAAAGGAAACAGATTTACAAAGGCATGAAATTACACCGTGTGGACAGGAAACTTTAGGAGTATCTGAAGCACAAGGTCCATACAGAAAAGGAGCAGGAAATGCTTACGTTTAACAAGCCTTATGTGTCTTGTTAGGGAATTTAGATTTTATTCTGTGGGGACCTATTAGAAGTATGTAAGTACGAGAATTATATCATCTAATTTGCATTTTAAATGTGATTTTTGTGGTAATATTTAACCATTATATATCTAATTTTTAAAGGTATATTGCTTATTAAAATATGTGACCATAAGACCAAGGTTAGAATAAGAAAAAATCTAGCTAAATCAAGCATTTAGAAAGTCAGACATACCTATTTATCCAAGGTGCCTACATATTGTTTGATTTGGCTAAAACCGTTTAAGAAGGAACCTTTGTAAACATAAAATCAATAGTATTTATTCTTTACTGTTGATTAAATTTATCTGTCTTCATAGTAATAGTGTAAAACATGTTCAGCAAGGTAAAGCATGCTCATATCTTTTCAGTCATAACTAAATTTTGTAAAAGCCAGAATCACTGCATGACCTTCACATAAATTTTTCATCCTAATGAATTTACTTATACTATGACTGACCCAACTATATAATCAAACCACAATTGATTGTGCCTTTTAATGAAGTTATCATTCTGGGTTGTCTAACCTCCATATCATGCCTCACAACTCAGAATATGTGATGAGAGCACATCACTGCCACCTATCAACTGATCACTATACATATAAAGTGCAGAAATCTTAACTAAGAATTTAGTAATCTACTATCTATAAAGCATACATATTTATATGATATGAATCAAAGATTTTGGCATAGATGCTGCAAAATGTAAGTGACACAAGCTATCCAAGGGTTTTGGTTACCTGGCATTAAGAAGCCAAGAAAGTATAATTTATAAGACCCTAGAAACATGAAACGTTTGTTTGTATAAGTTTAACATTATTTTAGCTAACCAGCCACTGAAACACTGTGACTGAGAGATGGGTTTGTCAATATCATAGTCGCAAGCCAATTCCTAAATATCATCATAAAACTAGGAAGTATTTCCAGGATAACAATTTCAATTGATATAAAAGTAAATATCCAATATATAGACCCTTAATACAAGTGATAAGTGCTGAATATCAGTTGTTATATCCAAGCAATTTTTTTCATTTATGTTCATGTTCTTAGGAAACAAACTTGTTCATCAAATCATGGAAATATGGAATAAAAATGTCCCATTTGCCTCCTGGTTTAGAGAAGAAAAAGGCTCCTGGGAATTTATAAGTTTTATCCAAGTCACAAACTATATTGCTGAATTATTCTTTCCATGTCAAGATTTTATTTTCAATCATTATAACTATATTTTAATTAATACAACTATCTACTTTTTAAAATTCACCATGTATTTATTGAGTGTCCACAACTTTTATTGTACACAATATGCCCATCACAGGAAATTTCTAGATTTAAAATCCTGAAAGCATTTAGAATTTAATAAACAAGATATTAAATTGCCATCTGTTGTACTAAGTGCTATAATAGATGTGTACATTTAAAGGAGGCAGATTATAATGAGGGAGGCTTAAGATTTAAGATCTATTTTTTGTATCTGTCGTTGCTGTTGAGGAAGTAATGCTTTTAAGCTAGAATACATGTGAGCAGACAGGAGTGGGAGGAAGGTGGGTAACACAATCAGTGGGAACAGGATGCTCAGATGTACAGAGATGATTTGGCACTCTGGACTCTAAGAGAAGAAAGAAATAACGAAACTCTTGGGTAAGTAGAGAGTTGAGCATGAAGAATTTAGGATTCTATACAAAGAAATTTGGATTCTCTCCTAAATGCACTGGAAAACCATCAAGAGATTTTTGGAAGTAGCATTAGATTTTCATCATCAGCAACAGTGGAAATGGAGTGAACATATTCACAAGGTAGTGCAGAGATCGTTTTTAAATTAGTAAACAGTTGTTTAGTGAATAATTGGATGATGTGAGTAAGTAAGAAGGGGGAAATCAAGGATGGCTCCCTAGTTTAAGACTTGGGAAACTTGATGAATGATAGTGATAAAAACAGAGATATAAAATACAGAAAAAGAACCATATAGGTGGGGGTGATTAAATCAGTTTGGAACATGTAGTATTTGAGGTGCCAGTTGGGTAACCCAATTCAGATTTACAACAAGCAGAAGTAGGAGAATGTATATATTCTCCTCCTGGTATTTTGGTATGTAGGATAAGGGTAATTAAACCTCTTCCTGTTAATATGTTTTATATCCTAGTTAATATTCTCAGCTGGCCTATCTTTTAAGCACATATATATAATAAATATATATTGTTTGCATCTATAAGGTATATTTATCTCTTAACCACTGTATTACTGGAGTCTAGTGTATTTCCTGGTACATAGTAGAAACTCAATACCAATGTGTTGAATATATTTGGGGGTTCACCCAGCTATTTTCCCTAAGAGGGATTTTCCCTAAGACTTTGTGTCTTGGCACAAAGTCATCTTGCTCTCATTCTGGTTTAAAAAAGCTGACTCATCATCCTTTATCCTTTCTCATAGTGTACATTGGGCATCTTCCCTGGAGTTTTCTGGTGACCTCTTTATTAGAACTCCTGTCCTTAGTTTGAAGAGGTTATATCTGCATCACACAAAATTGAAATCTCTTCCTGTGAATCTATCAATTCAAAAATGACCTTCCTTATACTTAATTGCACAGGTTTGATCTCAGCAGAAACTTACAAGTTTTATCTAATGAGTCTTCATTCATTTTTCAGGAGGAGGAACCTTATTGCATTTCCATCTTTACAGGTTATCTGCTTTGACCGTCTCTGCTCCAGAATAAATGAAGGAGATACAGGAAAGTGGTTATATTATTACATAATACTGAATCAGGGACTTGGATTTGCACTATATTCCATACTAGAGCATATACTATGAATGGAATCTTTTGCTCTTAAACAAACAGATGAGCAACAGAAATCTTACCAGTGTTGCTGGATTTTTTCTAGGTTTTTGGCTAAGTTATAAGAAATGAATTTCAAGAGCACTCCGGGTTAGTTAGACCAGAAATTTATTAAGGAATGGTGAGAAGAGAAATGGGAGAAAATACAGATGGTGGGTCCCAGGTAGAGAGGAAGTGGTTGAAGACTGATAAAGAGGGCTGATTTACAGATTACAGTTCCCCATTATAGATTATAAATCCCCAGGTTTGCTTGCATATTGACCCAGGAGGGGGCAAAGAAGGCCAGAATAGGGAGTTTTTGCTTTTGCGCTTACTTTTTAAACCATTAATTATTCCACCCCTTTGCTAATGACATGGGAGGAGTCCCAGGACTTTGCTGTTTTGATTGATTACACCACCCATCAATTCCCCCGGGAGGCCCAATGATAAGGCCCCTAGAGAATATCTGGGGCTTCTCCTGGCTTCCGGAGGAAATCCTGTTCCGACTGGGAGTTCTCATGAGGGTTTTCCAGCAGCCATTTTGGGGGTACCGAAGAATATGTGTTTAATGGCATCAGTTTTTCTGCCAGGTTCCCGATCCATCTATTAATTCTCTATCTAGCCTGCTTCACCAGTGTCTTGTCTTGCTAAAGCAATCTCTTGCCTGCCTTTTTGTACACTCACAAATTTTCCTTCTATCTCTCAGTAGTAAAGGTTTGTCAATATTGTACTCTGGACATGTAGGAAAACCCCATTTATGGCCAGTCTATTGAATAGCCCATCTATATTCTTATATAGCTTTGTGTTTATCTGGCTCCATATAGCATTGCTTAGAATTTAATCTCTATCTTCAGAACTCATTTCATAAAAGAAAATAAGTAATTTGTCTTTTAACTATTATTATGACCAATGTTATACACTAGAAAATAAGGGAAAAAATTCTTTTCATGAGCTAATAGTTGTTCTTGCTTCTGATCTGTTAATAATTAGTCGATCCATCATAAATGGCAAAAGCAACCTACATTTCTCCATGTATTGCGCATGAGGGTAGACAGGTAGAAACTTAGCAATTGAAAATGTCTTCTATGAATGTAATTATTATGGAAACCTTTGGTTATAATTGTCCTTTTATACAATATTTACTGTCCACCTTACTTTAATCTGTTTCCACCCATCAGTCAGAGCAGAGTGTGTAGGCTGGATAGCATGTCAGGTTGGGAAGCTGATGTAACAGTTAACAAGCACCCTCAAACCATTACTCAGTGTCAGCGAATGTAGAACAACAAACATCAGTAATTTTGGCTAATGCATATCAGCTTGGCTAAGCATGAAAACATATCTGACTTTTAGGAAAAGAAGAACCACCCACTGTCTGATTTTAAGGTTTGTCTACAATAATGCTATGTAACAAATACAGTGGCTTACAGAAGTAGAGATTTACTTTTCTCACTCATAGATTTCCACATCAGCTGGGTTGCATTCAGGTCTGCTCCATGAGTATCTCGTCCAGGGCCTAGTGTTTCCTGGGGCCTCCTTTTCTCCCGGGAATGGCAGAGATGCGGTACCCAAGCCAAATCATGCCAGCACATGCAAGGCCTCTGCTCAGTCATGCCTGCTGATATTCCATTGGCCAAACAAGTCACATGGCCAAATCCAACATCAAGAGGGCAGGAGAATTTCATTAACTGCTGACTTTAGAAGAAGGCTCTTCATCATTAGATGGCAAGGGCATGGCTATATTGTTATATTACAGGGAGGGAGTGAAGAATTGGGGGCAATGACCCAATCTACCCCAGCATAACAGAATCAGAAACATTCAATGTCCCTTCCAGCCTAGTGAAAGTATGAATGTTACCTGCCTGGACCCTTTCTAGTCTCATCACTGCCTCCTGCCACCTGTAACCCATCACTCCTAATAAGACCCATAGAGTGGAACTGTTTAATTTTGATCAATGGTATTGCAAGTTCTAGTCAGGTAATTCAAGAGATAAATTCCTAGTCCTCTGTGTGGTTTGATTTCTTAAATTTAGTGTTCCCTTATCTTACCTAGTTTGCTTTAACTCCTTCATTGAACTGCTTAAAGATAATTAGCCCCATCCCATTCATCACTTATGTATTTGGCAAAATTAAAGTAAGGAGCTCAGAGAGCATTTCCTGTGCAATCTGCCTCAGAATCTACTTTCTACTCTCAATTTGTCTTTACCATTTTCTGGAACACGGTCTGGGATGAGGCAGAGGTGCTCAAGCAACAAGTGGGCAAGGGAAAAAAATCCTTTCTGCCATACCATGAGACTTAACCTCAATAGAGACATGCTTCATTTCTCTTTCTACTTACATTTCTCTTTCTACTTACATTTTCTACTTACATTTCTCTTTCTACTTCTACTTTCAAGCCTAATCACAAAACGAGATTTCCTTGTACTCTCTCTCCTACTGATTGTCCCTTTTTATTCATTACCACCACCAGGATTTAGAGACTCTCTAATTGTCTACCTCCAGATTATCTCTGCAGCTAAATTAATCTTCCTAAGTACTTCTCTAGTAAGAATTTGCTAAATTAACAGTTAATCCCCAGAACCGTAAGAGACAGACACTATTTTTTATCTCTACTTTTCAGAGGAAGAATCTCAGGCACAGAGATGAAACATCATTTCCCCTGCAAAACTGATTTTATTCTTCTCTGTGATAACATTTGCCATCAGATTCCTATACTTTGACATGTGCTGTTGCCATTGATTAGAATGTCCTCCCTTCACTTTGCTGCTCCAAATTCTACCCAAATCTTTAACTTCTAGCTTAAGTTCTATTTTTCTCTGTTTTTTCTGACTATTCTAGCCCAGAATGATTTACTTGTAGTATCCATTTGTCTAGATTTCTTATTTGGTAATTAAACCTAGCAAGTCCTCTCTCCCTTTGATAAGCTGTGATTACATGAGACTCTTGCATATGTTATTTTATTTCTGTGCAATTTTTTGTTTGCTTTTTAATATTAGCTTCAGTGTGTGTGAAAATGCAAGCCACCCCTATTGGGTATTGTAGCAGTTTGGCACTGTTTATGAATTCCAAAAATAGTTACTGGATTATGTTTGTAAACTGGTCTGTTGGAGGTATCACCTTTAGTTGATTAAGTTATGATTAAGACTTTGATTGGGCCATGTCAGTAGGACATTGAGTCCCCGTCACTTAGTGGGTGGGGACTCACAGAGAAAAGAAATGGCAAAGGACAGAGTTGAGAGTTTTGAGCTGGAGCCCGGGAAGTGAATACAGGAGAAGAGCACAGGAACAGAGACAGCTCCGTAGACACAGAAGCAGCCCTGGGGAGAGAGACAGAGTCTTTTGCCTGATAGTCTACAGATGGCCTTATGGAGAGAGCACAGCAGCTGAGCTTGGAGAGAAATGGAGCCCCAGGAAGAGAGGACCCCAAGAAGCCTGAACTCTTGGCAGACGTCGGCAGCCATCTTGCCCCAACACGTGGCAATAGACTTTGGTGGGGGAAGTAAGTTATGCTTTATGGCCTGTTAACTGTAAGCTTCTACCCCAAATAAATACCCTTTATAAAAGCCAACACATTTCTGGTATTTTGCATCAGCACCCCTTTGGCTGACTAATACAGGTATATTTAGAAAAAAGAGCAGAGTAGAATTTGGAAATAGAAAAATGAAGTAAATCAAATGGTAGAGGAGCAAAGGCTTTTGTAATGAAAACTACGGAAGGGTGAAGGAAAGTCAGAAAAACTAAACTCAGGCAATAGAATTGTACCCCAGGGTATCATATCCATAAGAAACAAGAAAGCTGAGGGCTATCTCAGTGTAACTGATGGTGGCAAGAGACAGGGGAAAATGATCCATGAGTCTCAAGCCATAAAAGTCAGAAAGGGATGGTGGACCAGGCTCAACATAAAAGAAAAACAAAACAAAACATCTTAACTGTTATCTCTTTAAAATGTCTGAGAAAAGATTCGGAAAACTATCCAACAGTAAAGATTAAGAATATAGAACCCATTATTATTAACTTAAAATTTGTGACATTTCTTTTTCAGTGAGCTACTTTTATTACTTTATTTTCGTGAACTTAAAATATGTCTAAGTGCTTTTATAGGCTCTTTCATTACCTTTTCTCCAACCCTAACTTACATGTCTGTGGTTTCTCCTTCCAAAGTGTTTCACAATCTCCTTTCTCCTACAGTTGGAGAAGAACTACTTACTACCTTGTGAAATCTCTTTATAATTCTGGTGTATAATTATTTTGGTCTCGTATTGCTGTTGAATTTTGTATACGATTATCTCATGATTCCGATTAAATTGTAACTTTGTCTAGGGCAGGTAGTATATTATTTCCTCTATGGTATCTAGTAAAGTGCTTTGAAATTAGGTGTTGAAAAAAATCACTTCTGTAAATGAACATGCCTAATGTCAATGCTTAGGTAGGAAAGTTTTTTCAGAATGTATTTTCACAGTTCATAGCTTAAACCACATTGAACAAAATATGGTCATTAACTATTTTGAGTTAGACAAATTGCTTTGATATTAGAAAACTTTTCCCCTTATCTCTGTATGTTACCAGAAGCAACTTTGTAATTATTTGATGAGAAAATGTGTTCTATATAAATGTGTCCTCAATGTAGAACACAATCCCTACTTTGGAAATGTATGTGCTCTCTGGGGTTTCTAAACTGGGCACCACAACTGTCAGAACAGAGTAAGCACCATGCACTTCATTCCCTTCCCCCATTTTCTGTTGTTTCAGGTGTTTTAGCTTTTCCAGTTAGACATTCATTTGTACAATGTTGAATTTACAAAAGTGAAATGCATTCTGAAACTCAACATAAAACAAAATATGAGGAGAAAAATGAAAATCTGTTCTACTGTAAATCCCTCCACAACTGAAAAAATACATATTGACTTTTTTGGTAGCAAAGACTTATGTTGCAGGTGTTTATGCCTGAACCATTCTACAGATAAATGGAAGACTTTATTCTCCAGTGACCTCAGCATACTAGTGTTGAAAAGGCAAAAGCCTAATTGAAAAAAAGCGATTCAGTTTTCAAATTTTAGTAAGTTAGGGAAACAAAAAGAGACTTTCTCTTACTTTGAAAGCCAGTGCAACAGTTGTCATTATTTAATAGTGTTGCGTTTACAAAGCAAGCCTAATAGAGGCTGCTCATTCATTGCCAAACACTGTGCCAGCAGGTACCTCCAGGTAAACAGTGACTTGTGTTACAGAGGATAAACCTAAGTAGATCGTCTCTGCATCCAGCATGGTACATGATTCCCATTAAAATGCGCTTTTTAATTCATTTTTAAAAACCCTACTCATTAAAGTAACAATTATTATTACTACTCACTGTAAGAGATAGTTAAACCTAAGGAAGAGTAAAATTTAAATAAAGGTGACATTTTTAGTCTAATAGACTTTTAGAGTCAGAAATGAAATTTAAGTCTCCTTAGTCTCCACTCTTTGTTTTAAAGATGAGAAACTTGAAGTCCAGAGGGGCGAAGAGAGTGGTTTATCTCCATTTAAACTTCAACCCCTTCCACTTGTTGTGGATTCTAACTTTAATTTTGATTTTCAGATTGAAAGGATGCCATCATCTTTTGCCTATAATTGACCCTTGCATAGTTTTTGGCCTTCTCAATACTCCAGGCTGATTTGGCTCACTTCTGCTGCTTTATTAAGACTTTCCAATGACACCAAAGACTTGATAAGAGGCTTTGTTATTTTAGGAATCATTCTGATTTCTTTTTTTATATAACTTTTAAATTAAAAAAAAAAAAGATATTTAGGTTACATAAATGTTACAAAAAATATATACGGGATTCCCATCTGCCCTGCTCCTCATACTGCCCACATTTACCCACATTAACAACACCCTTCATTAGTGTGGTACATTCATTGCAATTGATGAACACATTTTGGAGCATTGCTGCTAAGCATGGATTGTACTTTACACTCTTTCCCACACAATTCTATAGGTTATGGCAAGATATATAATGGCCTGTATCTGTCATTGCAATGTCATTCATGACAATTCCCAAGTCCTGAAAATGCCCCATATTACACCTGTTTTCCATTTCCCCTACCTCAGAACCTCCAGTGGCCACTGCCACTTATATCAATGATATAAGTTCTTCCATTAATAGAATCACAATGAATCTATAGTAGCATCCCAGTAAGTCCACTCTAGTCCATAGTTCATTCCCCAATCCTGAATATTCTGGGATGGTGATGCCCACTTCACCTCTAATTTTGAGGGGGTTTCAGTTCCATGGATGGGATTCTCTTGCTTGAAGTTGTAGACTCTCTCAGTTCCTTGATATAGCGATTGTCCATCATCACCTCCTTGATAGTTGTCCTGAGTGAGTCCAGTGAACTGGAGGGTAGGTGTTGCAACTCTATTGAGGCTCAGGGCTTAACTGGCATATGGACAGCCCAAAGATTCAGGTTTCTTGGACATACACCTACCAACTTCAGCACCAACTTTAAGTTCAAATAGAAGGGACAGAAGTGCCATGGGTAGGGAAACCACAGCTGAGTCCAATTCTGTCACACTGGGGAGCACAAACCCCAAAGTAAGACCCACTGGCAAAGAACTAAACTCATGAGCCATCTGCCCTGACCATAGTGCCTGGGTGTCTCTAGAGCTCTCAGGTGCCCCACTATTTGGAGTAGTATCTAATTTGGCAGTCAATGAGATCCTGCTGAGACGTGTATAAGTGTAACCTCTGGAATGACCTCTTGACTCACTTTGAAGCCTCTTAGCCATATAAACTCATCTGTCTTTACCTTCCCCCCCCTTTGGTCAAGGTCTTCTTCCAGTTGCATTGCTAGTTGGTGCTTGGTATCAATCCCTCGGTGCCTGGGAGGCTCTTCCCTGAGAGTCATGTCTCACACTGGGGGGAAGTTATTGCATTTATATGCTGAGTTTGGCTTAGAAAGAGGCCACATTTGAGCAACAAGGAGGCTTTCAGGAGGTAACACTTAAGCAACCTATAATACTAGGCTAAGTTTCAATTTCAAGTGTAAAGGTATGGGAAAGTAATTTCTTCATAATGTTAATTGCATTACTTGAAACAGTTGCCAGGGAAAAATTGACTATTACTAGGCAATTATTTGATTTAGTTCTTCCAAGGATACTGATTGAGGTGAATTCCCAGAATCCATATTATTGAAAAGCTCCCCCAAGAGATTCTGATATGGATTCTTATTTAAGAAGCACGGATCAAGTCCAATATATTTCATTCAAAGCTAAGGGAATTAGAATCCCAATAGAAAAAAATGATTTGTTTAGTTTTTAAACAAATTTATTAACATTATTACAATATCTAGTATTGCCCCACCACTTTCAGGTTGCTTTTTCCTCCCATCATCTTTTTGCCATCTGACCAACCCTAGCAAAATCAGGGGAGAACTGATATTTCCCTTCTCAATGATTCTTATCCATAAATTGACTTTACATGAATGTTTGCTATCATTAATTTTTGTTCTGCCCATATCTATTATGCTTTCATACTCAAGAAGCTTCATGTACTTTGCCATGATTCCTTCAAGTTTCTATTCTGCCTCTGATAATAAATGGTGAACCTTTGAAGATGGAATTGATTCATTTCTAACATTGGTAATCACCATTAGTTTCTTTTTTAGATGGTGCAATTATAACACTGACTGCAAACTCCAAAAAATATCTATATAACTAAATTTAAAGATATGTTTCAAATGTCATCTGTAGACATTAAAATGGTAGATAGAAATTATTGGTGCTATTTTAAGAGTTTTTCATGTCAGAGATTTTGAAATGGAAGGGGTTATGATAAATATGGATTTTCTCCTAATTAATTCAGGCTTGTGAAAAATTACTAATTGCCGTATTTTTCTCTAAATTGCCTTTGGTCTCTAAGTATTTATAACCTTCCAATATGATAAAGGTTATGTTTGATATCAGTTCATTTCTAAAATGTCTGAGCAGTTTCCTGCACTACTGAAACTGAATAACATGCATATGAAGCACTTGAAATATTTAAATACCCTATATTGGAATTCCATTTTGAACCTTTTACATTGCTATAATATTAGGAAAATGAATTGCGTATGTTCTGTATTTAAAGACAGGTTTTAGAAGTGAATGTATTTTCTTTTCCCTGATTTTAATTAGAAGTTAAGTTTTAATTCATTTGCCATCTTTTTAGCCAATTATTACAAAACCAAATGTGACAAACTATAAATTTAGGGTATTCCCTTCACTCGAGCTCTTTTATAAATATTGATTCCACTGTGGGGAAAAGCAGGATTCTAGTCAGCATTCTATATATATATATATGTGATATATATATAATATTGACTAGATTATACTGACAATAAGGCAAATTGGTACATTTATAAAACCAGAGGAGTTTATCAATTTCACATTAAGATGCAAGTCATTCTAATCAAGTGAGATTTTTCACTCTTTCAAATAGCCCCACTAAAATGTGTAATGTGTAATAATCATGAAAATCAGTAAAAGGAAAAATACATGTTTTACACTTCTGTATATTCATGTAAATTTGGGTCCCAATCACACTTTTTCTGTTCATCTATACAACTCTAATGAAATATCTTGGTTTAAGGAAGTTAATAGATATGAAAGTTGGTAAATCTTTATTTTTGAATCACAAGTATTTGCCTAGCTTTGAAGTTTTAGCTTTCAAAGAAAGAACTCATATGGAAACATGATGAACACAGATGCCTGCAAACAAAATCAAATCAGAGCAATTGGCTCATTCTGTCTCAACACTAACAACCTAAAATCTAAGCTACCAATAATGGAATTGAATCTGTTGACCAACCAGATAGTGCAGGCATCAATTTGTTTACTACTAACTGATAGAGTTTGTGGACAAGATGTTCTTTTGAAGCTTAAAGTGATTGGTCCATTTTGGTTGAGTATCATGAAAAATCTATTTAATGATTTCATTTCTGCCTTCTCCAACTATGTATATGTCATGTGTGGCATAAAATAATTTTAATTTAAGAAGCCAAATCAAGAGCTTGGAGCTGGAAATAATGGTCAGGGTGGCTAACCTGTTTCTGATTGAAGTAGTGTCAGGAAACTGAGTCAAGCATTATTTATTGATTTGCCAATTCCCTATCAATTTGGTATTATATTGTGATCATATATACCTGGCAGTGAAAGTAAGTTCCTTGAAAAAAAAAAAATTTCTGTAATTAAATAACTAAAATGTCACTCCTTCAATACACGTTTATTGAGTGCCTAGAATTTTCAAAGCATTATTTTAGCTACTATTGGGAATACAGAGATGATTAACATGATGTTGCTGCCTTCTGTGGATGTGATCTTAATATTGGTTCATTTTAATTTCTACTTTTATTACCTCTCTTAATGATGCTATTTGCACTTGATGAATTTGAAGATAAGCAGATTTTCCAACAACTACCTAATGTATACCAATAACAGCTTTGGCCTTTGTTATGTCTGTGTGAATAGACAATATTTCATTGACATTTATATCATCTTTTGTACCAGAGCTCCATGAAAGGTTATCTAAATCAAATTTATTCCAAATAGGCAATATTTAACATTAAAAATGTCAAAGGAAGGGTAAGATCCTCTATAGGGCAACATTTAATTGATTGACTGAATGATAATGAGGGAGTGATGAATTATGAATTGCCTTTTCATTTCAAATATTGGTTAATAATTATTTTGATTCTAACACTCATTCTGTTATTCAGTAGAATTTTTTTGTATCTTTTGATTTTGATCCTGATATTTTATCAGACCAAAATAATTTTTTGGAGTCATGTGGATCTCCATTATTATACTTTGTCAATTCATGGTAACATAAGCTTTGTAAGATAGACCATTGTCCAGGTGTTTATACATAGCTAAAGCACCAATACTACATAGTTTCCTACCTTTAAAAACAGTAATCAAAATTTTCCAGTGGAGAAAATCTGAATAAAAAACAGAACTAGTAAAATGCCCTGTAGCTGAACTTGAGGCTTTAAAATGAGAGCAGAACTCAGGACCTTTTCTGAGCCTAGCATTGGACTCATGTGAACAAGCTTCCCCCACATGTGACTCTTGCTTCCAACCAGGTACTATAAAAATAGGCACAATAACAGCTACATTATCTGGCGTGTTTATGCTCTCCTTCTTTAAGAACTATTATTCCCAACCACAAAGTAATTTAATAAAACTGATGAAGAAAGGCAAATCAAGAATAACAGAAGAAAGCACATATGCTAATTATAAAGTTCAGGGCCTCATGATTTCATCTTTTTAAATGTTCTATAATCCATCTCCTTTTCTCTATCCTTCCATGATACCCCTATTTCTGGTTCTCATATTTTATTCATATGACTACAATTTACTCCCAACTTTAGTTCAGTTCCAGCCTTTAGATTTTGTATTAGTCAGGGTTCTCTAGGGAAATAGAACCAACAGGAGATATCTATGAATATTAAGAGATTTTATAAACATTGTCTCATGTGACTGCGGAGATGCACAAGTTCATATTCCATAGGGTAGTCTGCAAACTGGGATGTCTGATGAAGGTTTTTGATGAATTCCCCAGGAGAAGCTGGCTGGCTGAAGTAGAGATGGAAATTCTTTCTTCTGACTGCTGAAATCATTGCTTCTACTTTTAGAGCCTTCAACGGATTGGATGAGATATCTGTCATTGCTGAAGACAATCTCCTCAGTTAATTGTACATGTAATCAGTCATAGATGCAATAAACTTATAGATGATTTAAGTCCACAACATGTCCTCACAATAACAACCTGGCAAGTGCTTTCTTGACCAAATGACTGGGCACCATTACCTGGCCAAGTTGACATGTGAATCTAACCATCATGGACTTGTTCCCCTCAATTTTTTTCTTCCATACAAATGACAGTCTGAATTATTTAAACTGCAGATCTGACTGTATCATGCCCTTCTTGAAATCTCACACCTTCACACCATCCCCCACCCCTCCACCCTGCCACCCCTGCCTGCTGGCCAAAGTCTGCATTTCTTAATGTGGTCTCTTGCCCTAGTATCTCTGTAATTTTAAACTATATCAGCCCCCAGTTACTTTTATTTTCTTACATACATTATGCTGCTCCTTGCCAACCTACCACTTCTTTTTGGAATATCTATTATGACTCATATTTTGAGCTTCAACTGATGTTTCAACAATAAGAACTTCCAGGTTTTGCTGGGTGATTGAATACTCCCTCTTGTTCCTTCTGCACTTATCATGTAGTTTTTTTTTAATAATAATTTTTATTTATTTTTTTAAAGATACTTCGATTATATAAATGTTACACAAAAAATATAGGGATTCCCATATGCCCCACTCCCCACACCTCCCACACCCTCCCACATTAACATCCTTCATTAGTGTAGCACATTCATTGCAATTGATAAATGCATCCTGGGCTTTGCCATTAAGCCCATTAAGCATGGACCATAGTTCACATTGTAGTCTACACTCTCTCCCACACAGTTCTGCATGTTATGTAATGATATAAAATGGCCTATATCTGTCATTGCAGTGTCATTCAGGACGACTCCCAAGTCCTAAAAAAACCCCCGTATTACAACTGTTTTTCCCTCTCCCTGCACTTATCATGTCGTTTTAAAATAATTTGTTTTTATTTCTTCTTTTCCTATAATACAACACTTAATTCATGTTTGATGATGACTGACTGAATGAATCTTTAATACATTTATGAGAATTTAAAATATTTAGTAGAGTAACTGAGGAGAGAATGTCTCTTAGATTAATTTTTCTCATGAACAATTTTTTAAAGACTTTTATAAAATATGGATATCCAGTGGCTTGAAACTATATTCATTCTCAAAGTAGGGATTTATAAGTGTAATTAGCATTAGATTTTTTTCTTTAGTCTCCATATAATAATATTTATTATAACCTATCATTGACATGAAAGATTTAGATTGTTCTTTTTATGAATGGTTCACATTGTTCAGTAACCTTAAAGTACGCTTGGAACTACCTTTTACATAAGCTACGCACTTACTCTTTTCTGTATGCCATGTTTCCTACCTGAACCAGATGCCGTCACCATAACCCAAATATTTATTGCTTCTTGATAAAAATGACTGAGTTAGCTTCAAAATGCTATTTCTGATCCCAGTATCCACCCCTTTCAATCCATTTTAAACCTGATATGATATCAATATAAGTGAAGCAAAACTCTGTTCAACTAACTCTTCTGCTTAAGCCTTTTAATATATCTCTATTAACATATTGAGGAGCCCAAAATTAATAGCCCAAGAAAGCCTGGCCTATATTTTTTGTCTCTTCTGTTCTATGAAAAAGGAACATATGTAATAAGAGAAAAAGAAACCGTGGCTTAAAAAGGATCCCTGTTAAAGTTAGTAAGAACCAAAAAGCCATATAAATGATATATGCTTAGTGTGATATGACTAACTTTACAGTGCTTTTCAGATTTTTAGACTCTGGAGCATTTTGGCAAAATAGCCTCTGGATTGCTTATGCCACTCATTCATCATCAGGAAAAAAGGAGAGAGAATGAGAAAGATGCTGCTTTGTGACATATCAAAAAAGGATAAGATAATTAATATGGTATTTTAATGCATGACTGAAGTAAAAGAAAAAACATTGTGTATACTGTAACCCTTTGGACTACTCCTTTGCAGTACTGGGAACATCCTAAAAATGTTATTTTTCCATAGATCATACTGTAAGAAGCAATAATAAAACCCAAACTGTCATGGTTCCCTGAAATTCAAATTGAAGTACTGTTCACATCAACAACATTGGCAGTTCCATCACAATGAGGAAAGATCTCAGAGATCATTTAATGGAATGAAATTCACTATATAGTAAGAAAAGACAGATAAAGACACATGTAAAGACAATCGGCAGACAAAAGAAGGCATGTTTCTGGGCAGTGCTGTAAGAGATGAGTGGATTAACTGCTGAACTTTATTAGCAATTTACAGAAAATTTCAATATTAATTCTAGAATGTATTTGTCTTAAAGCACCCAAGAATAAACCTTCCAAGATCAAGTATTTTGTCTAATCATTTCCACCTAATTGAAATATCTACTGGCTCCTGCTATTTTTTTCTACACATCCCACCCATCCTTTAACTCATTCTTCTTTCAAGTAATTCCCATAGTGCTTCAGTGGCACTCTTTAAACATTGGCTGAATAACCATAAATAGTCTATTAAGTGCCACTACTCTATTTTTTTGTTTAAACTATTTGTACATTTTTATTATGCATATTTTCACACATTTACCAATGCCTCCCTTCCTATGCACCGAACCCACCTCCTCCTCCCAGTGAATACACCAAGGTGTGAAAAACAATGTTGAAAGGGTAGGACAGATGCATAAAAAGAAATGCACATCATGAATATGCTTGGAGCTGGCCCTGAGGTCCACTCACAGCATTGCAGGTATGAATTCAGGAGGGAAGATCTAGTAATAATACTCTTTACGTCATGATTTCCGTCATGAACATCCGTGAGTGAGAATACAAGACAATGGTCTTGTTTGCATTTCTTAGTGTCTTTGTTCATCACAGTTCTCAGCAGGTAAAACAGTATAAGATATAGATAGGACTATAGAACAAGGTTTCTAATAGTCTATAATGAACATTAATATTATTTTGCAAACTTCTATGAAACTTTTCCACACTTCATTTTACAAACTAATCAGGATGACATGGTGAATACCTAGATCTATGATTGGTCAAATGTATTCTCATATCAGACACTGGAAGTCACATGGAGTGGAGGAAAACTCTTTATACCCTACTCCAGACACCTTGGATTGGAACAGCTTTTCATAAGAATGCTCTGAGTATTTAACAGAAGTCTGGTACTCATTCAGATAGCTAGATCTGAAAGGAGCATTTTACTTGCAACTTAATGATTTGCTTTAATGAAGAACTTTCTGAAAACATTTGACTCAAAGATCAGAAAACCTAACGTGTATCGACTTCAAGACATAATTGAGTAGGAAATGAAGATCTCTTCACCTCCTCATTTGTAATAAGTATTTCTCAACATTTGGTATTATAGTTTTAATACATATTTCATACAGTTTCCCTATTCCTTTGCCATTGTCCATTGTAATTAACTAATGATTAACAGATACTTACTGAGTCCTTATGATAGGTCAGGAACTTTGCTGGGTGTTATGGCCAAGAACTGTTCTTTTCTCCTTAAGTCATAATATTTGGATTCTTAAAATTGAATAATTGTGATATATGCAGGGCATCATAAGCCTTCTTCCTCTCTTTCTCAATTCTGTCTTATACTAGTTGTATGAACTTGAACAAGATGCATCGTCTCTCAAAACTTACAATGCATGAAAGTAAGATACTGCATATTAAGCATTTGTCACAGTGGCTAGCATATGAGAAATGTTTAATAATAACTATTATCAGCTAGTATCACCAGAACACCTGTATTTCTTCCTTAATAGTTTTTATGTTTAATACAGGTAAACATAAAAAGTATGATAAAAGTTTATACTTTTGTTCACAACCTTTAGAAACATATATAATGGATGATGCAAGAGAGGAAGATGGCAGAATAGGATCCTTCGGAACTCAGTCCTTCCACCAAACCAGCTATTAAACAGACAGGAACTCTGAAACACCTGTTCTGGGGCTCTGGAGGGCAGAGGAACACTGAACAGCATCCAGGGAAGAGTGGGCAATCTAACAAGAAGAAATAACAATCGTATATCTTTATATACCTAACCATGGTGCCCCAAAATATATAAGGTAAACACTGGTACTCACTGAAGGGAGAAATAGGTGTCTCTACAAGAATAATTGGAGTCTTCAATATACCACTTTCATCTATAGATAGAACATCTAGATAGAGGATCAATAAGGAAACAGAGAACTTGAAAAATATGATAAATGAACTAGATCTAACAGACTCTACAGAACACTACACCCTAAAACAGCAGAATATACATTCTTTTCAAGTGGGCATGGATCATTCTCCAGTATAGACCACCTGATGGGTCACAAAACAAGTCTCAATAAATAATAAATTGAAATTATACAAAGCAATTTCTATGACCATAATGGAATGAACCTAGAAATCAATAACAAGCAGAGAACTGGAAAATTCACAAATATATGGAAGTTAAACAACACACTCTTAAATAATCAGTAGGTCAAAGAAGAAATTGCAAGAGAAATTAGTAAATATATTGATACAAATGAAAACAAGAACACCAATGTAAAACTTTCACTATTTGCAGATGACACAATCCTATATATACAAAGACCCCAAACAATTTACAACAAAGCTACTGGAGCTAATAAACAAGTTCAGCAAAGTGGCAGGGTACAAGATCAATATGCATAAATCAGTAGTCTTTCTATACACTGGTAATGAACAATCTAAGAAGGAAATTGAGGGGAAAATTCCCTTTAAAATAGCAACTAAAAGAAAAAAATACCAAGGAATAAATTTAACCAAAGATGTAAAGGACTTGTACACAGAAAACTATAAAACATTGATAAAAGAAGCCAAAGAAGGCCTAAATAAATGAAAATGCCATGTTCATGGATTGGAAGACTAAATATCATGAAGATGTCAATTCTACCCAAATTTACTTATAGATTCAATGCAATTCCAATCAAAATCCCAACATGCTAATTTGCAGAAATGGAAAAGCCAATTATCAAATTTATTTGGAATGGTAAGAGGCCCCAAATAGCTAAAAACATCTTGAAAAAGAACAACAAAGTTGGAAGACTCACACTTACTGTCTTTAAATCATATTACAAAGGTACAGTGGTTAGAACAGCATGGTATTGGCATAAGATGTGTGTGTGTGTGTGTGTATACACAAATGGAGTTGAATTTAGAATTCAGAAATATACCCTCACATCTATGGCCAATTGATTTTTGACAAAGGTGCCAAGTCCACTCAACTGGGAAAGAATAGTCTCTTCAACAAATGGTGCTGGGAGAACTGGATGTCCATCTGCAAAAGAATAAAGGAGGACCCCTATCTCACACCAGATACAAAAAATAACCTAAAATGGATCAAAGATCTAAATATCAGAGCCAGGACTATAAACCTTCTAGAAAATGTAGGGAAAAATCTTCAAGATCTTGTGGTAGGCAATGGTTTCTTTGACTTTACACAATGAAAGATAAATTATATAAATGGGACCTCCACAAAATTAAAACTTCTGTGCATCAAAGGACTGTCAAAAAAGTGAAAAGACAACCTACTCAATGGGAGATGATATTTGGAAACCACATATTCCATAAGGGTTTAATATCCAGAATATATAAAGAAATCCTGCAATTCCACAATAAAAAGACAAACAACCCAATTGAAAAATGGGCAAAAGACTTGAATAGACATTTCTCCAAAGAGGAAGTACAAATGGCTAAAAAGCACATGAAAAGATGCACAACATCACTATCTACTAGGGAAATGCAAATCAAAATAAAAGTAAGATATCATTTCACACCTACTTGAATGGCCACTATTAGAAAAACAGCAAACTACAAGTGTTGGAGAGGATGTGGATAAATAGGAACACTCATTCATTGCTGGTGGGAATATAAAATAGTTTAGCTGTTGTGGAAGACAGTTTGGCAAATTCCTCAGGAAGTTAAGTATAGAATTCTCGTATGATCTGGCAATCCAGCTACTAGGTATACACCCAGAAAAATTGAAAGCAGGGACTCGAACAGATATTTGCACACCAATGTTCATAATGGTATTATTATGAACAAAAAGATGCCAAAAGATGGAAGCAAACCGTGTCCATCAACCGATAAATGGATAAACAAAATGTGGTATATACATATGATGGAATATTATTCAGCTACAAGGAGGAATAAAGACCTGATGCAACATGGATGAAACTTGCAGACATTATGTTGAATGAAATAAGCCGGACACTAAAGGACAAATATTGTTTCATTTCACTCTTACGACCTAATTATAATAAGAAAACTCATAGAGTTAGAATCTAGAATGTAGGTTACTATGAAAGATTGGGGTTAGAAAATGGGGAGTTGATGCTTAACTTGTATGGAATTTCCAATTAGCCTTATGATGAAGCTTTGGAAATGGATGGTGGTGATGGTAGCATTTTATTGTGAGTGTAATCAATAGCACTGAACTGTGTAAGTGAATGTGTTTAAAAGAGGAAATTTTAGGATATATGTATTACTAGAATAAAAATTAAAAGATAAAGCACAGGACTTTACAACATAGTGAACCCTATTGTAGATGAAGGACTAAAGTTAATAGTATAATTATAAGAATATTCTTTCATGAATTATAGCAAATAAATGATACTAATACAAAGGTGGTAATAATAGGGTGGTGAAAAAATATACCTAATATAAATAATGGATAATAAATAGAAGTATTTTAGTATCTTTCATCAATTGTAACAAAGGTACCCATTGTTACAAAAAATAGTACAATTATAAAAGAGTTCTATTATCAAGAGTAACAAATATTCTACATCAATGCAAGGTTTTGGTGGTGGGATAGTGTATGCGAATCCTGTATTTTATGCACGATTGTTTTGTAAACTAACAACTTCTCTAATTAAAATAAATTCATACAATGAATCTTTTCCTCAGGCTTCATTTATAAGGGGAAAACAGTTTGACAATATTTTGACCTATGTTTCTTCAACTATCAAAGAATATTTATTTGATCCATCAGTTAGATTTCACATATTTTTTCAAGAAGGGCCCATCAAACACAGATTTCCTGCACCCTGGCTTTGTTCCTTGCTTCCAATGTCAATGACAGATTGCCTACTATAAATTTCTTTTCTCACAAACGTTATCCCTCAACTGAATTTTTCTCTCATCTGGAATCTAGGGCTCCCAAACAGAAATCTAAGAGGTCCCTTAACTTAATCTTATTCTTGTGTTTCTTTGTATTCCTGGTTTTGATTTGTGTTGTTTTGCTTTCCCCAACCTGGATTCTTTTAGGATTTTCCCTTTTAAAAAATAATAATTTTGAATTTTCATTGTTATAATCTGGTATGGGTCATCTGGAATATGTTGAACCATTTTCACTCTGCATACTTAGATATTTTCCCAGCTCTTTATAGTTTTGATTTTTTTTTTTTCTTTTCATTCATTTTGTGTGTGTGTATTTTGCTTTTCTCCTGTAATATCTTTCCTTGTAATTTCTGTTATGGTAGTTTTTGATTATTCTTCTGGAATGCTTAAAATTCTTAATTGAATCCTTTGTCTCTCTTCTTCATATTAGCTTTTATTTTGCTATTGTACTTATTTGTACATTTTCTCTGCATTTTAGTAGGGCTTATAGAGTTATTACAGCTTCCACAAAGTTTTACACACAACACACAAACACACAAACACACTACTCTTACGAATCATATTCTGTCTTTTCATCTCAGTCTGATCTCTCCTATGTCATTTTATTCCTTCTTCCCATATTCCATATCTTCTTTAATTCAAATACTTTATATCCGTTACTTATGGCTCCTGTATTTTATGATTTCTAAATATACTTCTAACACCTTCAGATAATGTTTTCCTATGCTAATTTAGACAAATCATGTCCATTACCTCATATTGATTTATTTTGCTTTCCAACCTAAAATGTGTGGAGATCTATGCAGACTTGTTATTTGTTCACAGGGTAAGTGCATTCCCACTTTCATTATGTTAGGTCACTGCTAATGCTGAGGGAAAACAGGTGTGGACAGGCTAATAGGCATAGCTCTTATTTAATTTCTTATATCTAAAAGCAATCTTTTAGGGCAACCTTGAAGAACTGAGGTGGACTTTTCATTTTGCCTATTGCCTCCATACTTATTTAAAAAAAAAAAAAAGAAAACACTATATATATGGAATATACTGTTATCATGTTATTCTGATCACTGACATGAATAACAAGCTTTACATGAAGAGAATGCACTGAATTCTATCCTACTCTGCTACTCCATCTGTAGCAGGCAGAATAATAGCTCTCCCTAAAGATTCCCATGCCCCAAACCCTGGAACCCTGTGAATATGTTATTTTATACAGCAAAAAGGATATTGCAGCCGTGATTAAGGAATTTGGGTTTTATTCTAATTAAATGGCAATATCAGGTTTGGGTATCCCACAAATATTCTTAAGATTTAGATTAGCTAAATATGATGCTTTATGAGTTTATGATAATATACATTTAACTTTTCTTTGAAATACTCTTGTATAGGGTAATTATGTATATCTCATACATAATACAATATGTAGCTCCTTTTTATATCAATATTTTTAGTTCTGTTACACTAAAAGCTTCATTCTTGACATCACATTTATTTATAGTCAAGTTCTTCCTGTGAAAATGATCATTTAGATAACAAACACCAAAAATTTCACAATGTTCCATTTAATGAACATTTGGGCTTTTTGACAGTGCATGTTAGTCCTTCATATTAGTGTGTTTCTCTTGAGCCATATCTATACCACTGAGTGTACCTAGAGAAAATGGGAAATATTTATACAGCTGAGAAAACAGTTCCCTTTAATGGCCAAATTTCTATTCTTTTCACCTGGTAAGATATTATAAAGGCCATAGTTTTAAAATGGACTGTATATGTTAAGGCAAAGGCAGCTGCTGTAAGAGAACCCTGGAATCTCAGTGATTTAACAAAACAGAAGTTCATTCCTCACACACTGAAAATGCAGTTGATGGCAGCGGTGAGGGAGAGGAGCAGTCCTCAACATAGTAACTCAGGGAGTAAAAATCCTGCCAGTTGTCATGGAAGGAGAGAGCATGGAGAATGTTAAGTAACTTTTCATGGGCCAGGCACAGAAGTGGCACACATCACTTCTGCCTGCATTCCATTGGCCAGAACCCTGTAAAGTGCGCCCTCCTCCCACTCCGCCAGATGCAAAAGGTACAGACGTAGTCCCTGACTGGACATCTGCTTCCCAGCAAAAACTTCATATTGTGTATGAGCGATAACATCTTTAGTGGATAGATAGCCATGTTTGCCTTATGTATGTGTCTTAAAGGATACCTAGGATTCACCTAACAGAAGTGGCAGAGAACATTTCAAAGGTGGGAAAACGTATAAGTAAGGGACATAGGAAAGTACGATGTGGATCCAATTTGAAATAAACCATTATGAAAAACAAGAAGTATCATGATATAGCTGACTTCAGGTAGATTAATCTAGAAGCAGAGTAAAATTGTTTGGATTGTGGGGAGATGGGGTGGCACAGAGAGACCAGAGGCCTGAAAGAAGAGAAAATTCGTGTCTAAATTGCCTGGCAGCAGAGTGAATGGAGAAGAGGAAATAGAAAACTGAAAACAATTATTTCTTGTGGAAGGTGGATATCAGCACAATATTTAAGCATTAAAATTCACTTAGATATATTATTTTATTGGAAAATATTTTGTCATGCCTTAAACTTTTTAAAACAAAACTGCTTAAAACCTTTACCATGTTTAAGTACTAAGAATTATAGGCTGAAGGAAATTAAAGAAAATATTTGTAAACTTTTAAAACCTAGAATTAATATTTACTAAAGAGAATTTAACAACACTTATAATTGGTTCAATGGAAATGTGAGCGTCGGTTATTGGTTATTGTTTGTTCAAGCAGGTGAAATACAATTAGGAAAGAATTTTTGATAGAGGACATTTTACTTCATTAAGAAATTCATCAAAATGCTCTCTTCACTATCTGAGTCGCCAGAAGATAAGGATAGCTTTCACAGTCAGTCCTTTCACACACACACACACAAATGTTATAAAATATTCTAAGGAGATTCTTTATAAAAAGACTTAAAATTTCAAATCACATGTAGCTTTTCTTTTTCATTACTGAAGCGTTGTATGCTCAAGAGTAACTTCCACATTAAATAGGAGATTTAAGAACAAAAGCAAAGTGCTTTGGCTAAGCAAAGCCTGTTAACGCTAATTAACCAGCTTTGCACAGCTGTGATAGCATAGCCCATAATTAGTAAGGAGAAAAAAATCAATATTAACCTTTTCTTTTTTCTCAGTAAATACTTTTTGGAGTCATTGTGTTAATTTGTTATATTTTTAAATTATTGTTTTAATAAATTTCATTAGAGATGCTAGAGTAATTATATTTCCTAAAAATAAAATATTGCCTTGCAGTACATTATTTGCAAAGAGAAAAATAATATCTGTAACTTTATTAACCATATACTAAGCACATTAGTTTCATTTTTAACCTTGCTATTAGATTTGCAATTCTTTCTCAAAGTTAAACTTTACATAATTATCTTATATTCTTTATTAAACTACTAATTGCCTAAGATAGACACTTAAAGTAGCTTTTTTGGTATCTTTTATGTGGCTCTGGCTTAGAATGAAATAAGTTTGATAATCTGAATCTTGTATTACTTAAACAGTTTTTTTCTCTCTGTGTTCCTACTCTATATTATTTATATAATAAAATTGGCTCCTTATGTATTACATTATTTTAATCCATTTTTATTGGATCCTGATACTCCATTTTCTATACTATGTCATGAAAGTAATTTTAGCGTTTGCAAAAGTAGTGTGTCTTTATTTAGTACATAGGGATGGAAGTAATTTAATTGTATTCATATTTTATTATTAGGAATATTTTTATTTTTCAGTCAGTAACTATGACTATTTGACTTATCTCCCAAGGGTATTCTAAAAAATAAATGCAATAATGGATGTAAAGGAGTCTTGAAATGTATGAATGGTTGATTTTAATCCAATTTTGTCATTGGTATTTCTTGACAGTTGCAAAAATTTTTAATAATGTGTTATCTAACCAAGGTTGTTCTAATTAGTCAGCAGCTTAGCATGAGCTTGAAGAGATAAAATCCAAACCACAATAGTGAATAATGACTGCCCATATATAGGAACCATACAAGCAAGAGAAATATTCTTCTATGCCTTATCTAAATTAAAACTGAAAGATATATAAAATATGTTTTTATTTTATGTCAAAATTCCATCCTGGATATTCCAATTCAAATTAGCAATATTTTTTTTTTGAAAACCTAGGCAGAAGCAGGCACTGGATAGCAGCTGAAAAAAAATAGATTAATCATAAATCAGTACTACTACAGCTCACAGTCTAGTAAAACCTAATTAAGATTTATAATTAGAAAGTTAAATTATACAGCAAATCTCAGACTTGGAAGGGTCCCTTTATGCCATCTAGTCCAACTACTCAATATTACAGATGGACAATCTGGACTTCATTTTCATTAGTTGTCTTTCTCAACGTGCCAGAGCTATTCATTGGCATATTCAGCCAATTTGTTCTCTGGTTAAAAATAAACAAGAGTACTAAAAAAATGGGTCAGTAGAATATTAAGAACTATTATGTATTACACAGTGACATAAGGGGAATTTACCCCTATCCTCCAGGTTTCATAGCTTGAAGCTATGATACAAGGTTATCAATAGCATGGATTTTGGGGTTGTCCTTAATTCAGTTAAAATCCCTCCTCAGCCACTTACTGATTCTGTGGACTGAATCCATAATCTCTGAATGGAGATTGTTACTTGAGCTGGAAAATGGGAATCACAACCTCTGCCTTATAGGAATTTGGCTTCTCATCGTGGCGGGAATGTGGCACTGGCCCAATAAAATAGTAGCTATTATAATTAATTTTTATTCCCATATCAAGCTAGGCAAAGTAAATAATCTGGCAGAAATTGTCAGTGACACATTGTATCTACTATACATTAAGGAGTATTCATACTATAAATTCATAATGTTCATAGGCCTTTTCTTAAAATATAAACTTCTTAACCATCACAGAAATATCATCTATTCCAAGAGACTAAATTTAAGATATTTAATTACCCATTGGGATGGTTAGTTTTATGTGTCAGTTTGGCTAAGCTATGTACCTAGATAGTTAATCAAACACTAATCTAGGTATTGCTGTGATGCTATTTTGCAGATATGGTTAACATCTGTAATCAGTTGACTTTAAATAAAGGCAATTCTACCCTCCGTAATGTGTGTGGGCTTTATCCGATCAAATAAAGGCCTTAGGAGCAAAAATAGATTTTCCAGAGAAGAAGGTATTCTGCCCCCAAGACTGCAGCATTAAGCCACACAGGATTAATCTCGGGCCTTGAAACCTAACGGAACTTGACCTTCTGAGTTTTGAAACTTTTCAGGACAAGTGACCCCTATATCCCTTCCATTTATCCTCCCTTTTGGAATGGGAATGTCTAAATTACACCTACTCTATTCTTGCCCTATGCTTGTCTACCAATTTATTTTGGAATCAGATAACTTATTTTCTAGTTTCATAGGTCTGTGAAGAGAGAGGAATTTTACCCTGAGATAGATCATATCCAGAGTTTTACCCTTACCTGATTTAGATGATTTAGATGATGAGACTTGAGACTTTTTTGAGTTGATATTTAGATGAGATTTTTGACTTAGAATTGGCTAAATGGATTAAAACTTTTGGGGATTTGGGAGTGGGAGTTTGGGGGATTGAATGCATTTTGCATGTGGATAGCCAAAAGGCAGACTGTTATGGGTTGAATTGTGACCTTAATTTGGAAATAGGGTCTTTGCAGATGTAATCAAGTTAAGATGAGGTCAGAATCAATTAGAATAGGTCTTAATCTAATTACGGGTGTCCTTACAAGAAGAAGTAAATTTGAACACGGAGACACACGGGGAGAATACCATGTGGTGACAGAGACAGAGACTGGAGGGATTTGTCTACAAACCAAGGAATGCCAAGGGCTGACAGCAATCACCAGAAGCTAGGAAAAGGCAAAGAAGGATTCTTTCCTTTGAACCTTGTGGTAGATTGAATTCAGTGCCACAACACAAACATGTTCTTAATCTTAATCTACCTTCCTATGGGGTGTGAATCCATTATATGTAGGCCCTCTGTGAGGTAGGGTCTTCACATACACACATCACAGTTTGTGTTAGGTAATAAGAAGGAGATAACATTGACAGAAGAGGAAGAACTGTGGAATACACTATCCCAGTAGCCAACAAGAATTATGAGGTGAAGGTGTTTCATCTCCCAGAGAAAGTGCACTGGATAAGCCTTCTGTAAGTGCAAAATAGAGATCACATAAAGGATGAATCTTGACTTCTGGGAAAATGGCAACAAAGTAGGTAGGCAGAGTCTGACCCTCTCACAAAAAAGCAGAGAGAAGGCAGGGACCTTTCTAAAGGAGCTGCTTTGGATATATATAGAATGGGAAGGTGCTCTGAGTCATTTAGGAGGTACTGAAAAGATAAAGAAGGCAAAGGAAAACCATGAGTTGCTCACCCCTGTGGCTAGAAATGGCACATATACCCCACTCTCAGGGCAAGTAGCCTTGGTCTCCCTGGATTGCTGCTGCCAAGGGACTGGGAGAGAACATTCCCTGGGAGAAAGAGGGGTCTGGCAGAGGGTGGAGAGTGAGTTTAACCCTTCCTTTGAATCTCGGATGGGACACCGACCTCTCCTTGAAAGGGAGAGGGGAGGGGGGATCTGCTCAGGCAGGCTGTCAATCCCAGCTACCCAGGGAGAGAAAGCAGTTAGATTAAAGAGGGCACGGGGACAGACACCTAATCAGCAGGACTCTAGCAAGCTGTAGAATCTAAAAATGCCTGCAGGAAAGGGGGCAGATAGCTCTCTGAAGACTAATTAACCGAAGGAGACAATTTAGCTCAGTGGAGGAATTCCCACTTTGCATATACAAGGCCCCTGGTTTGATTCCTGGGTCCGTCAAGAGAGTAATCCACCTGGTTATCAGGCATCCAGCTGATAACTTATGACAGGGAACATCTAGACATTCTTTTTGCTTTAGGCTTTCTTGGATCTGTTATTTATTTATTTTTTAAAGTTCCTTTTTTATTTTTATTTTATTTAAATTTTAATCACTAAAACCTGCTACTTCACCTTCAGAGGGTGGGCTGCAGGGTGATTGATTGATGAACACTGGTAGCCTGAGAAGCTCTTTAGGAGCACAAGAGGGAAAGCTGTTTTTCCTTGGTTGCTTTCTTTGTCCCCCCCATTTTTTTCTTTTAGCAATTTTTTCTGCCTATGTTATTTCTTTTGTTTCCTTCATTTTTCTGTCTTCTGTTTTCTGTTGTTTTTCATTCATTCCACCTCTTTTTATTTGGTCTTCAATTTTTTGTTTGTTTTTATTTCTCTCACTCTTTTTTCTCTGTTTTCCTTCCTTATTTTTTATACTTTTCTTTTCTTTTTTCTTCTCTTCTCATCATTTCAGCCTTTTAATTCATTCTATATATTTTTCTTCATTTTGTTTCTCATTTCATTTTTTTCTATTCCACTTTTTAATTATTATTCCTCTGTACTTCTTATGATTTTTTACCTGTGTTAATTATTAATTTTCCTAGGTCTTGTATGGCTCCTCTTCTATCTTTTTTTAATTATTATTACTATTATTCTTTTTCTCATCTTATCTCTTTCCTTTTCTCTGGTCCTAATTTTTTTTTCAAGGGAACATATACAACAGCAAGGAAATAGAATAAGAGGAATGATATATCAAAGTGAAACCTTACCACACACACACAAAACACAAAAAAATAAAACCCTAGACTAGAAAGAGAACCTAACCTACCGAATAAGCCCATCAAGATGAACAGATGCCTAGACAACAACGAAAAATTACAAGCCATACTAAGAAACAGGAAGACATGGCCCAGCCTAACAAACAAACTGAAAAACTGGGGGAGATGCAGAACATGGAACAACTAATCAGAGATGTCCAAACAAATATCATGAATCAACTTAATGAAGAGATTAAGGATATTAAGAAGACACTGGGAGAACATAGCAAAGAAATTGTAAACATACATAAAAAGATAACAAATATGATGGTGATGAATGGCACAATGCAAGAAATATAAAATACACTGGAAGCACGTAACAGCAAATTTGAACAGGCAGAGGAAAGAATCAGTGATGTGGAAGACAGTACATTTGAAATTACTCAGATAGTAGAACAGATAGATAAAAAGATAGAAAAAATCCAGGATGAATCTTATAGTGGAAGATTTTGTTTTGTTTTTTTCTTCAATTCTTCCTCAAAGTAAAAAGTAAAGGGAGAGAGAAAGGGTACAAAGATATTTAGAAATGGAGAAGAAAGAAATCCATGGAACTCCCATGAAATTAGGTGATCTTTATGAGAGCAAAAAACCAAATGAAGTATGTTCAAGGATTTGAGTCATGGGAATGGAGAGAAAGAGTTTGATATGTAAAAGACAAATTGGAGTCTTTTGCTGAGTACATCATTTTATTCAGGATGCTAAAGGTTTGCTTCAGCAAAGGAAGCCAGAACAAAAGTAGAAAGATCTGGTAACAAATGCAAGATATTATGAATATGATTAAGAGGATAACAAGTGCCCCTAATTAGGACATCTCTGAACCTAGATCCCCATAACCCTAGAAGCCAATAAGAAAAAGATTCGGATCAATCAGATTTGGGAGGTACATAAACTGATTTGGCTGCTTCTCTAGCATGGGCTTCTGCTGCCACTATCTCTTTTTTTTT
>JAQZBX010003647.1:0-64267 GCA_029593785.1 Cabassous unicinctus
GCAACCACCAATGCCTAACCACCATTCATCCCTGAACCCACCAATCCCCACCCTCCTCCCTGTTCGCGCCACAACCTTCCCGCCAATCTACAAAGCCTATATATGCTTGTGCACTTCCTCAATAAACTCTCTTGGTTCCTGCTCCCACCGGAGAGCAAAGTCTCTTGCCTATTCTTCCATCCTGCCTGTTTCCCCTGGCATCAGGCCTCCAGCTGCAAGCGGAGGGGCCCTCTGACCACGGTCAGAGATCTCCGCCAGGGAAGATCACCTCTACAGTAAGTTAGAGAGACCCACGCACAAACAACAAATTTGTTTACAATATTCTGAAAACCTGCTTCTAGAATTATAGTTTATGTAATGCTTAATTCTGTATATCATTATTTGCTATCATTTCAGGTGTTTTTGTGTGTGTGTGTTTGTGATTATATTAGCAATCATAAAAAGCTTTTGCTGTTTCCCTGATATCCAGATATGTAGATAATCTTTAACTATTCTAATAATTAAATTTGAAATGATTAAGGCTATATCAATCATGGTTTAATACGCCAATTGGAAAATATCCTCAAGCAGTTGTTCTTCACATAAAATTGTTACCTAAGGCTTAAATAATTTTGAATGTGAATATCACTGTGTATTTGATATGCTTTGTTAATTCTAATAAATATTATTTTTAAATAAATCTCATTCATTAATTTTTGTTTGTTTGCATACCTCATAGATCACTGAGAGTTGCTGAAGTGTAACTAATATGTTTTTCTGTTGTTCTAACTACTGCAGTTTACCTCATAATACCTAACACATTTAACCATTTCCTAATCCGTGCCTAAAATGGTTCTAACCCTCAGCTTATTAAAATATTTTGTTTTCAACAATCTCTTCAGCCATTTATTATCTTATCAACAATGCATCATTATACTTGCACCATATCCTTGATAAAATGTAGTAGAACTTTCCATTATTACTCTTTTAATTATAATGTGTTTTTCCCAGAATTTTCATGTTTCATCTTATTAATGAATTAGAGATTCTAATGATACCCTTATGGGAATTAACTTTTCCATAACTATTTTGTCCATCTTTTTTTGGATTTCTGTCCATATTCCTTTGATTTGAAAATGGTTTTATTATAATGTATTAACATATATTTATTCCTTTTCAATTTTGAGCTAGGGAAATCATATCTTATTGTTTCAATCACCTATTATGTGTGTTTGTATATGTGTCCTTCTTGATAGATATAGCATTTATTTTATCACCAATATATTATTTTGCAGTATTTTGTGGGTTTAGATATTTTTCAGGGACTTTATTATAGCTGCAAGTTTACAATGGTTTCTTTGCTTTCTTTTAGTTCTGTAGTTTTACCTTCTAAATATAGGCTTTTAATCTATCTGCATGCCACCATTTTAAAGCAAGAAAGAAAGGATACATGTGAATTTTCTCACTCTTGCTAATGAGTATTCCTGTCACTATCTACCAAGCAATCTACTTTTGTGTTGTTTTGGCAAACTTTTTATTAAGTTATTAAATTACATTGAATATATGCATATATTTGTGAGCACTTTTTCTGTTCTTCTGACATATTTATTCTTCCATCATTACTTTACTGTATTGCTTATTAAGTATTTGGTAATATAACTATTATTTTAATGACACCACTTCAAAAGATGTTATCTGCATTGATCATTATACATCAATTTTAATTTTAGAAATTGATTGGTTCTTCAGAAAATTAATGGCGATTCAGTCTGTGATTCCTTTTAATCCAAGTTTATATTTGAGCTAAAACTTTTATTTATAGTAGATTTTTTCCGATCATTGAATATGGAATATGTTTGAAGTGTTTTCTACATTACTTGTGTTTTTCGTAGAATAACTTTTGTATTTTAATTTCCCTAAAATTAATTTGACATATTTTAGTTTTATTTATACTTCAGTCAATAAAAATTATTAGGCATACTGTGATCAATGATACTGAAAATATCATTTTAACAAATGTTCCTTAAAATTTAAAATATATTTTTGTTATGTCTAAATAGAAAATAACTTTATGTTATCAATATAGTTGTTATTTATATGCTATTATTATCATTGCTTTTGTTCTTATTGTTGCTGTTTCAAGGTTAACAAGATAAAGGGCACTGGTCAATAAACAATTTGGACTTATATCCCCAACTTCTCTCAGAATGAAAGACCATAACTAGAAACACACCATATAATTCAATTTCATCCAATCACCTAGATTCACCACACAAGCTCTCTTGCAATTATGTGTTTACTCTTTGAGATACCAGGTAATCTTTTGAATATTCTGAATATTTGCATAGAAATACCAATGAGCTTTTTCAATCTTCTCAGCTTTATATATACTTATAGGAGTGATACATTTTAAATATAATACCAGAGCATATAATGCAATGGAGATTTAAATTTCTCTTCCTAAAATAGTGCCAAATTTGCTTTGAAAATAATTTCAATTTGCACATATATTTATCCTTACATGCTTTCATTTCTATTACCTCCTATTCTAAACCTGTATTAGTTCATCAAATAAGCTAGCCTTGGTACAGTGCTAATAGAAATCACTGTAGTCATTACCATTTGATACTTCATATCCGAAGTGTCATGTTTTACTTTTCTGCCTTCTAATAAAATATTGGTCACCCACCTTAGATATTAAAAGTTAAATCTTATATAATAAGCACTTTGCTCCTGAAAAAACACTTACTGGAATATCAACCCTTCCTTCATCAAATTTGAATTTACTTTATCCGTGGCCATTCAGAGTCAGGGAAAGAGGACATGTTTGCCTTCTTTGTTTTTTCTTACTCCAAATGTCCTGTATTTACCGTCTACTTCTAGGGTCCTTTCAGATACAGATGAGTTTAGAAGAAAGAAGATATAAAGTGATGCAAAAGTTTGCATATGATTATACATGGGAAATTGAAAAGAGTGTCCTCTGGGTGTGGGTCAAAGTACATTTGAAAGCCTATTCCCATATTGTACACTTTTATTCTTCTTGAATCAATATATATTTAATGGGGTTAACTTTTTTAAAAAGGTTCTTGAGATTGAATTCGCATAGCAGAAATGTTTACCATGTTGAGTAATCACTAAATGGGTTTAGTGTATTTATAGAGCTGTGCAGTGATCACCAAAATTAATACTGGATAATTTTAACCCCTTTTCAAAAGAAACACCATCTCTATTAGGAATCCCTATTTTTTCCCCTACTCTCTCAATTATAGGCAAACATTAATCTACTTTGTGATTTTAAAGATTTGCCTTTTCTGCACCTTTTATATAAATGGAATAATACATTCTATGGTCTATTATGACTTACTTCCTTCACTAAATGTAATGTTTTAATGGTTTGTCCATGCTGTAGAGTGCATCAGTATTTTAATTCTGTTTACAGACCAATATTATTATCTTGTATGAGTGTACAAGACTTAATTTTTACATTTTTCAATTCCTGAAAATTTCTTTCACTTTTTCACTACTCTGAATAATTTTCCATGTATATTTGCATAAATATATTGATTTGACATACATTTTTCATTCATATTCATTAATATTAAAGTACTTGTAGGTTTGAGAAAAATCATGTTGTTAGTACAGTGTTCTCAAATACCCCTCTTCCCATGCAGTTTTTCCTATTATTAACATTTTCCATTTGCGTGGTACCTTTGTTATATTTTATGAAAAAATATTATTTTAAGTATTAACTATTATCTATGTTTTATAATAGGGATCACTCTTCAATCTGTGTTGTAAAGTTCTATATTTTTTAAATTTCATTCTGTCAGCCTTTATACAATGCAAAATATACCATTTTATTCATTTTCCTTTATACAATTTCATAGTTTAAACTACATTCACAATGTTGTGACAGTATCAAACACCATCCTTTACCAAAACTTTTTAATTGCCCCAAATGCAAACTTCTTATCAATTAAACATTAACTCCCCTGTAATCCATATGCTAATTTCTGACTTTATTATTTGCATGAGCTAATTAATTTATATAAGACCATGCAATATGTGTACTTTCATGTTTAGTTTATTTCATTCAATTTGATGTTTTGAAGGTTCATCCATATTGTATCATGCATAAGAATTTCTTTCCTTCTCACAGCCAAATGATATTCCATTTGTGTGTGTACTAAATTTTGTTTAAACATTCATCCACTGATGGACATTTAGAGTGCTTCCACCTTTTCGCAATTCTGAATACTATTACTATGAACATTAGTGTACTAATATCTCTTCGAGTCACTGCTTTCAATTATTTGGAATTTAACTAGAAGTGGGATTATGAAGTCTTATATTAACTCTATCCTTAACATTCTTAGGAACTGCAAAACTGTTTGCTACAGTGGTGGCACCATCTTACATTGCCATCAACAATATACAAGTGTTCCTATTTCTCCACTTACTCTCCAATATTTGTTCTATTGTTTTCATTCTGGCCATTCTAGTGGGTGTGAAATGGTATGTCATTGAGGTTTTGATAGGCATTTCCATAATGGTTAATGAAGGTGAGCATCTATTCATATGCTTATTGGCTATTTGTATACCTTGGAAAAATGTCATCTCAAGTTTTTTCTATATTTTAAAAAATTGGGTTGTTTGTCTTTTTGTTGTTGAGTTGCAGGCGATTTTATATATTCTGGATATTTAAACACTTATCAGATATATGCTTTCCAAATCTTTTCAACCACTGTTTATGATGTCATTTTATTTTCTTAAAAACATCTTTGATGCACATATTTCTTTTTAAATTTTGATGAAATCTCTTTTACTTATTGTTTTTTTTTTTCTTTTTTCACTCAAGCTTTTGTTGAAAAGGCTAAAAAAAATTTCCTAACCCAAGATCTGGAAGATATTTCCCTATGTTTTCTTCTATGAGCTTTATAGCTTTGGTTCTTAAATTTAGTTCTTTGTACCATTTTGTGTTTATTTCTGTATATGGTGTAAAATTAAGGCCACCTCCATTCTTTTCCATATGGATATCCAATTTTACCAATACCATTTGTTGAACTATTCTTTCCCCATTTAGTGAAGTTGACACACTTGGTAAATTCAATTGGCCATAGATATGAGCATTTATTTCTGAATTGTCATTTGAATCCAATGATCTATAATTCTGAACTTGTGCCAGTAATACGGTTTGATTACTATAGCTTTGTAATAAATTATAAAATTGGGAATTGTGAGCCATCTAAATTTGCCTTTCTTTTTCAGGATGTTCATGGCTATTTGGGTTTCTTCAACATTCCATATGAATTTGAAGATAGGCTTTTCCACTTATACAAAGAAGGCTTTCAGAATTTTGTTTAGGATTTCATTGTATATAAAAATTGGTTTGTGTAGAAGGGACATCTTTTTTTAAAATTTTTATTGTGGGTAAAAATCAAATTTTTCACAACACATACCAATATTTGTAAAATGATATATAAACACATATGCATATATATGCATTTGTTTACACAAATGTTATCTGTTATATATCTATATATATATATTTTTTAAAGGTGCCTAGATTACCTAAATATTACTCAGAAATTACAGGGATTCCCATGTTTCCCACCGCCCACACCTCCAACAACATCCCACACAACCATTCCTCATCCGTGTGGCACAACACCCGCAATGGACATACAGATCCTGGGGCCTTGCCGCCGAGCATAGAGCACAGTTCACATCACATCTTAACACTATTTAATCTTTCATGTTATGAATGCAAAATATTGCTTCATTTAGGTAGGTATGTAATTTCTTTCAGCAATGTTTTATACTTTGCTGCTTATAAATGCTTTAAATAATTGGTTAAACTCCTACATATTTTATTATTTTAGTTGCTATTGAAAATTGAATTCTTTTCTTGATTTTGCCTTCAGGTTGTTCACTACTAATGAATAGAAACTCAATTGATTTTGTATGTTGATCTTGTACCATCCTGATTTATTGGAATTGTTTATCTATGTATATATATCTTTTATTTTTAGGATTTTCTATATATGAAATCATGCCTTCCACAAACAGAAACAATTTAATTCTTCCCTTCCAATCTGGATATTTTCCCCCATTTTTATTGCTTAATTGCTCTGGTTATATAGAGAACTACAATGTTGAATGACAGATGTGACAGTGAGCATCCTTGTCTTCTGTATCTCATGGAGAATGTTTTCAGTTTTTCACTATTGAGAATTATGTTACCTGTTGGTGTTTCATATATTCCCTTTACCATGTTGAAGAAGTTTACTTCTATTTCTAGTATTCTAAGTGTTTTTATTAAGAACAGGTGCTGGATTTTTTCAAATATGTTTTATGCATCAATTGATGTGATCATTTTTTTTTTCTTTCTCTTCATTCTAGTGATGTGGTATAAAACATTAATTGATTGTCTTAAGTTGGATAACTATTAAATTTTCAGGATATATACATCTGAATCATGGTGTGTAATTATTTTTAGGTACTATTGGATTCATTTGCTATATTTTGATGAGGAAGTTTTTGGTGTATTTCTTTGGTAATTTTCTTTTCTTGTGATATCTTTACTTGGCTTTGATATTAAACATGATGGTGGACTTGTAAAAAGAATTAGGGGATGTTCCCTCCTCTTCAATTTTGTGGAAGTGTTTGAGCAGGATTTTTGTTAATTCTTTGGAAAGCTTGGTAAAATTCACCAATGAAGCTCTTGGATCCTAGTTTTTATTTTGTGGGAAGATTTTTTATTTCTGTTTCAATCTTTTTACTTTTTATTTGTTTATTGTAATATTCAATTTCTTCTTGAGTCAGTGTAGGTAAGTGTTATGTGTCTAAGTATTTTTTTCAGCTCATCTAAGTTTTTGAATTTTTTGGCATGCAAAATTTTACAGAATCCTCTTTAAATCTGTGGTCTTAGAAGCAATGTCCCCATTTTTATTTCTAATTTTAGTTATTTGGATTCTGTCCATTTTTTCCTTGTCAATTTAGCTAAAGTTTTGTCAATTTTAATGAGCTTTCAAGAAATTATCTTTTGGTTTCAATCACACTTTCTTTTTATATATATATAAAACATTTCATTTATCACTGCACTAATCTTTGTCATTTCCTTCCAATTGCTCCATTGGTTTTACTTTGCTACTCTGCTCCTAATCCATGTAGTTTTGAGGTCAGACCTTTATTTTATGATCTTTTTTCTTTTTGAATGTAAGCATTTAGAGTTATAAATTCTTCCCTTCAACACTGCATTACCTGCATCCAATAGTTTTTGGTATGTTATTTCTTCATTTTCATTCACCAGAAGATATTTCCTAAATTCCCTTGTGATTTCTTCCTTAAACAATGATGTATAAGAGTGTATTTGTTAGGCTCCAAAGCTAGTCTTTTCGGGTAAACCAGAGATGTCTAGAAAAAAAAACACTTTAATACAAGATTTAGGCAGAACTGACATTTATTATGTCTGCAGAGAGGAGCCAAGCTCGGTCTGAAGTAACTTAGACCTGACTCCCTGTCCTGCAGCTGTACTCTTGCTTAAATACATAAGTTACTACTTAACATTTGTTCTGATTATGCATTAGCTTTTATTCATATGAAAGAACATACATAGCTAGTTATAGAATTGTTTTATTAGTATGTTCAGGAAATGACACTTGCACATTTATTGCATTGTCATAAAAGGGGCAGGTAACTCCACCCCTGGGTGGGAATTTTACTATGTTAATTAAGCAATTTGAAGTGAGGACAGCCAGGGGCTTCTTCTGTACAGGTCTGGCCAACTAGTTCAACAGGATGTTCTTGACCACAAGAAATGGAATTTGGCACTAAGAGAGGGTTGCATCTCATTACCTTTTAATTTACATATAATTCTTTCCTTTGTATCCTAGCAACAGGAAGAGTAACAAGTTACTTTCCGGTATTCAGTCATCCTATAGCCATCATAATAATATTTTGGAGTTTTATACTTCTCTGTCTGTTATAGAGCTATAACTTAATTCCATTGTCTTTGGAGATGATAGATTGTATGATTTCAATATTTTTAATTTTATTGAGACTTGGTTTGTGACCTAACACATGATCTATCTTGGGGAATGACCCATGTGCACTAGAGAAATATGTGTACATTTTCTGTTGCTGGATGAAGTGTTCTATATTTTTCTGTTAGTATAGTTGTTTTATAATATTGTTGAATTTTTATTTTTCCTTTCTGAACTTCTGTCCAGTTTTTCTGTACATATTGAAAGTGGTGTATTGAAATGTCTTATTAGTAATTTAGACCTGTGTAGGTCTTCTTAAAATTTTCTGTCAAAATATGCTTCATATATTTGGGGTCACTGTTGTTAGTTGCATATATATTTATAGTAATCATATCCTCTTTTTGAATTGACTCATATCAATATATATCCTTCTATGTCCCTTGTAACATTTTTTATTTAAAACATTTTTGCCTTATATTAGTATTGTACTGCAGATTTCATTTAGTTAATATTTGTATGGAATATTTTGTTCTATTATTCCACTTACAACCTACTTTTTTCTATATTGCCATAGTGGTTTCTATTTCTAAAATAGGTTTCTAACTGAACCTGAAAGTTAAAGACAAATTAACCACATCCTTATGGATAGGTTTGGAGTATTCCCCACAGAACAAAATTAAGGACTTTAAAGACTTTCTCCAATTTTTACTGGTTTATCTTGTGTGATGGTTAATTGTATGTCTCATGTTGGCTATAATATTGTGCCCAAATGTTTGGTCACAGTTTTTTCATATAGATGTTGCTGGGAATAGCTACACTCAGCTAATTTTCAGTAAAAATTACTACCTCAATGATGCAGATGATATTTTTCCAATCAGTTGAAGGTCTTAAGAGGAAAAAATTAGCTTTTCCTCATAAAGATGGAATACTGCCTCAACTACATCATCAACTCTTGTGTAAGTTTCAAATCTATTGATATCTCATAGAAAATTTATACTGAAGACTGCAAAAACAATACTGAATTTCCAGCATGCAGGCTTGCCTTATGAATTTTGGTCTGGCAAGCCCTCCACACTTATATGAGCCAATTTCTTAAAATAGATCCCTTTATATATATTCTGTTTCTTTGGAGGACCACAACTGTGACAGGTATTAGTATTTAGACTGGGTAAAGAGGAATAGTTTCTTACAGATTAATTTTCTGAAGGGTTTCTGGTTTTCTGTAATTTGTTACACAATCTGATTAGATTTAAGCACGCTAATGACTCTACAGGGATAAAGTGGGCATTAATAGTCCTTGTTATGATGAGTCAATAGAGCTAAGAAAATATCAACACTGAATACTGCTAATAAAATACCAGTAAGAGAAAAGGAGGAGGGTGACTGCATTTCATAAGTGAGAATATTTTTCAAGCTAACAAATATAATGAGACAGTCTGTTGCTCATAATTGCTATGGAGAAAGTGAAGAAAGAAAATGAGTTCAAGAATTCAAATTCCCAGCTAGTGCTGCATATAACCTGAAAATTTCTCTGTGTGTGTTGAAAAAAACCCTTATCTCCTGTAGCTATAGAACTAAAATTTCTGAAAGCAAATTCAGAGTTTAATTCTGTGAGTGGCTGAATTATAACATAGATTGCATACTCAAATATGAAAGGTTTCTGCTATTAACATATGGGGTTTGACTGGGAAATAATGGTGTCCTGAAAATGGTAATGGGTATATAAAGAAGATTCTGGTGAAGATGGGGATCTTGAAGATTAAATTCTCCCATGTCTTTTTGTTTTTTTGCCAGGAGATGAAGCCTTTCCATCTTTGCTTGAGGAGATTAACCTTGCTCTTCCTGAGAAATCTCTAATAGTCTATCCTGATGTTGTTGCCTTGTAACACACTTCTGATTCTCTTTAGACCCACAACCACTATCTTTCTTTGCCATAGAGATAAAAATAGACTGCATACCAAGGAGACCCTTAAGAGTGAGAGGTACAAAGTGTGACCAATGAGTGGTGTACTCCATTGTAAAAAAACTGTGATTTTATCAATTTATACACAAAGAAATCTGGGGATATGTGCAAGTTAAGATTTGGGATAATGGTGAAAGGAACATAATGTGCAAGTTAAGATTTGGGATAATGGTGAAAGGAACATAATTTTGGACCCACTAAGCATAGATTTTGTACACAATGTTGTAAGGCTTAGAAAAGGCACTAGCAGTTTCATTGGTTGATGGTCAAAACATCAACCAAATGATGGCTTACCTTCACTGAAGTTGAAATGCTAATACCACCTAGGTATACTTTAGATGAAGCTATCAGAAAGCTTAGAAATATTGGTATGTTAGAGTGATTTTATAATGTAAGACCTGTTCAGTCACTGTAGCAGTATCCAGAAGACACACAATTCACAGATACCATGAAAAATAAAATTGTGAAGGAATTATTGACATCCTTGAAGAGCTCTGTTGTCTCTTATACATATGTCATAAATTATGATGGGAACTGCACCCCTAAACTGGGATCCTTAAGGACAATGGAAGTAATTGGATCCTAGCATATCAGGGAATAAGTGGAGGGACACTATCTCCAAAGGGAGCATGGTTACAATAATAAGCACCAGAATCAAAGAAATAATCACAATAATCTGACTCACAGGGATCTGTGGTATCACTTCCAAGAAACTAGAGTGTGGCAAAGGTCCAATGCTACTTGAATTCCCTTGTCTTTCCCATTATTTCAAATCATCTGGCTTGATAGAATAATGGAATGGCCTTTTGAAGGCTCAGTTACAGCACCAGCTAAGTGGCAATAACTTGCAGTGCTGGAACAAAGTTATCCAGGAGTCCATATATGCTACAAATTGGTATTCAATATATTGTGCTGATTCTCCCAGAGTCAAGATTCACAAATACAGGAATCAACTGTTTTTGTATTAAATGTCTATTTTGTCTGATATTAAATTAACTACTCTTGCCCTTTTAAGGTTACTGTTTTCATAGAAAATCAACCTTCCTTAGTTTTCACTTGCAAACTGGATGTCTCCCTCTGTCTAAATTAAGTTTCTTTTAGACAGCATATTGATGGGTCATATTTCCTTATCCATTCTGCCAATTTGTGCCTTTTTAATGGAGAATTTAATCCATTAACACTCAATGTTATTAATGTAATGGCAGTGTTTACATTAGCCATTTTTTCTTTAGGCTTATATATGTCATATTTTATTTTTATTTTTATCCTTTTAGCTATTCTTACTAATTATCTTCATTTCTACACTCTCCACCAAACATCTCTCTCCTGTTTTTTTCCTTTTAATATGCAGAACTCCCTTTAGTAATTCTTTAAGGCCAAGATTCTTGTTGACAAGTTCTATCAATTTCTGAGAATATTTTGAATTCTCCCTAATTTTTAAATGACAATTTTGCTGGATTCAGAATACTTAGCTGGCAGGTTTTTTTGTTTGTTTGTTTCAGCACCTTAACTATGTCATAGCACTGGGAATCCAACACCATCCCATTCATTGTGTGGGTCTCCATCCACTGATACAACACACTATGACAGGATGAACACTCACATACTCCCTGGAATCCTGCCCCATCTGTGCTCTGTCCCACGTACCCCCTACAGCAAATACCCTAAACCAGTAACAATCCCCTGCCATATTTGCCAAAAAACATACCCAACATTGTCATTTCAACCACATACCCACAAATCCCCAGAGTTCTTCTGCTCTCTGTCCCAACCCTCCTTCCATTTCCATGGACAGTGCAACCACCCCATACTATCCCCTTACAGGCCAGCACCATCTAACACAATAGCATCACTGAACCACTGTCATGCCCATCCATTGCACAACTACACCATTTCACCTCATCAGGGATTTTGCCCATATGGACATTGGCTCACAACCCTCTACTCCTTTTCTGTCTCCTGTAAACCTATCTTTTGGATTATCGCACTATGAGTCTGCTCAATTTGGTAAATTCCTATCAGTGAGGTCATGTAATACTTGTCCATCAGAGTGTGGCTTGCTTCCAGGTTTATCCATGTTATCCCATGTGTTAACACTGCATTCCTTCTTATAGTTGAGTAGTAGTCCATTGAATGTATATACCAGAGATTGCTTATCCATTTGAATAACAGGGGTAAGAAGTGCATCCTTTTCTTGTTCTCATCACAGAAAACGAACTTTCAAATTTTCACCTAGTGCAATGTTGACTGAGAGTTTTCATACATGCCATTTATCATGTTGAAGTAGTTTCCTACTATTCCTATGTTTCCACGTGTTTTTATAAAGAAAGGATGTTGGATTTTAGTAAATGCCTTTATTGCATCAAACAAGATGATCATGTGGTTTTTCCCCTTCATTTTCTTAATGTTGTGTATTACATTAGTTGATTTTCCTGTTTGGAGCCACCATTGTTTGCTTGTGATAAAAGCCACTTAATCAGAGTGTGTAACTTTTTGTGCTGTTGGATTCAATTTGCAAGTACTTTGCTCAGGAGTTTTGCATTTGTATTCATTTTAGACATATGGTCTGTAATTTTCTTTTATTGTAATATCTTTATCTGGCTTTTGTATTAAGAAGATATGGGTTTCATAGGATGAGTTAGGAAGTGTTCCCTTTGCTGCAAATTTTTGGAATTACTTAAATAGGATTGTATTCATTCTTCTTGGAATACATGGTAGAATTCACCTGCCAAGTCATCTGATCCTGGTCTTTTCCTTTTTCTTTTTCTTTTCAGGAAGGTTATTGACAATTGCTTCCCTCACTTTACTTCTGATTGGTTAGTTGTTGTCTTCTATTTCTTCTAGAATTAGTGTAGGTTGTTCATGTTTATTTAGGAGATTGTCCAATTTATATTGTTTATCAAATTTGATGGCATACAATTTTCCATAATATCATAATATGATCCTTTTAATATGTGTGTGGTCAGTAATAATGCCCCCCTCATATTTCTAATTGTATTTATTTGCATAATTTCTCTCTTTTTTCATTGTCAGTCTAGCTAAAATTTTGTCATTTTGACTGATCATTTCAAAGATCCAGCTTTTCCTTTTGTTAATTCTCTCTGTTGATTTTTTCTTCTCAATTTAATTTCTGTCTCCTCTAATCTTTATTTCTTTTCTCTCCTTGCATTGGGATTAGTTTGCTGTTCTTAATCTATTTCTTCCAGATGTGCACATAATCTTTGATTTTAGCTCTTTCTTCCCATTTAATATAGACATTTAAGGATATAATTTCCATCTCAGCTCCGCCTTTACTGCAGTCCATATGTTTTTTTCTTTTTATGTTGTATTCTTGTTTTAATTTGTCTGGAGATGTTTAGTTAATTTTTTCAATTTCATCTTTGACCAACTGATTGCTGCAGAGTCTTTTGGCTAACTTCCATATATTTGTGAATTATCCAGTTCTCCACATCTTATTGCATTCCAGTTTCATTGCATTATAGTAAGGGAAAGGGCTTCATATAATTTCAATCTTTTAAATTTATTGAATATGTTTTGTGACCCAATATGTGGTCTACCCTTGAGAATGATTCATGAAAACTTGAGAAGAATTTTTATCATGCTGTTTTGGGGAGTGATGTTCTCTATATGTCTGTTAGGTCTAGTTCATTTATTCTATTATTGAGGTTCTCTTGATCCTCTGACTAGATGTTCTATCTATTGATGTGACTGGTATGTTGAAGTCTTTGATTATTATGGTAGAGTTATCTATTTCTTCCTTCAATTTTGCCTTTGTTTACCTCATGTATTTTTGGACACCATGGTTATGTGCATATATTTTTATAATTTATATTTTTTCTTGGTCGATTGCCACTTTTTAAAATATATAAATCCTTTTGCCTATATTAACATATTTGCATTTAAAGTCCATTTATTAGTATTATTAGTATCGCTACCCCTGCAATTTTTTGGTTACTTTTTGCATGCAATATCTCTTCACTTCCTTCACTATCACCCTATTTATATCCTTGGGTCTAACATGAATCTTGTAGACAGCATATGGATAAATGATACTTTTTATCCATTCTGCCAATCTATGTCTTTTTTGTTGTTGTTTGGCTCATTCATATTTCTTTTTAAGTTGTTTTTAAAAGAAGTTTTAGACTACAAAAATGTTACATCAAAATTATAGGGAATTCCCATATACACCACCCCCTGCTCCTTCCACACTTTCCCACATTAACATCATTCATTTATGTGGTACATAAGTTACAAATGATGAACAGCTATTGAAGCATTGGTACTAACCATAGATTATAGTTTACTTTATAGTTTACACTTTGTCCTGCACAATTCTATACATTTTGACAAAATGTACAATGGTCTGTATCTGTCATTGCAATGCCATGCAGAACACTTTGAATGTACCAAAAATGCTTATTCTTCCCTCTCCTTCCCCTCATAATGTCTGGAAACCACTGCTTTTATATCAATAATATAAGTTCTTCCATTGCTAGAATAATAAGTCTACTTTAGTCCACTGTTCATTCCCAGTTTTGAGGATTTGGGGATATTGATGCCTACTCTGTTTCTAATTAAGAGGGAGCTTAGATCCCATGGGGTAGATGGATTGGATAGTCTTGCTTGCAGTTACAGAAACTCGCTGTTCCTTTGGATGGGCATTGTCTAATATCTTCCCATGGCTTGTTATCATGGTTCAGTCAAACAAACAGAAGAGTAGGTGTTGCAACTCTGCTGAGATTCAGGGCTCAACAAGGCACATGAACTGACTGAAGATTTTAATCTCTGGGACATATTAACAAGTAAAGTGTGAATTATAGGATCAAATAAAAATCACAGATTAGCCATATGTATAGAAGCTATAAATGATTCTCCCTTTGTTCTGCTGGGGAGCATAAATTCCAAAATAAAGTCAACTGACAGGGTGCCAAATTCCTGAGCTGTCTGTCCTGCTTATAGTTTCTGGATGTCTCCTGATGCCTCAGGAGACCTGTTATTGGAGGCATTTTTTTGCTGTGACAGTCAAGGAGATCCTGCTGAGACTTGCAAAAACATAACCCTGGAATGACCTCCTGACTCACTTTGAAATTTCTTAGCCATAAAAACTCATTTGTATTTAATATTTTCCCCTTTTGGTCAAGGTATTTTTCCAGATACACCACTAGTTGGAACCCGGTAATAATCTCTTGGTGCCAGATTGAAGAGTATAATCCACTAATATTCAACATTTTTACTGTAAAGATATTATTTACTTTCACTATTGTATCCTTTTTCTTTCATATGTCATATCTAATTTATGTCTCCCTTTTTACCCTTTTGATTTCTCTTTCTGATATTCTTCACTTCTACACTCTCCTCAAAGCCTCTCTTTTTTGCCTTTTCCTTTCAGGGTGCAGAACTACCTTTAGTGTTTTCTGTAAAGCTGCATTTTTTTTTAAAGTATTCACTCCGTTTCTGTTTATCTGTGAATATTTTAAACTCATCTTCATATTTTAAGTACAATTTTGACAAGAAAAGAATTGTTGGCTGGCAGTTTCTCTCTTTCAGTATCTTAATTATATTATACCACTGCCTTCTTGCCTCCATGTATTCTGAGAGAAATCCATACTAAGTCTTACTTGACACCCCTTGTATGTGATGTTTCACTTCTCCATTGCTGCTTTCAGAATTTCCTCTTTATCTTTGGCATTTGACATTTTGAATAGGATGTGTCTTGGAAAAGGTCTATTTGGATTTATTCTTATTGGAGTACACTGTGCTTCTTAGACATTTATAGTCATATTTTTTATGAAAGTTGGGAAATATTCAGCCATTATTTCCTGTAATACTCTTTCTGCACCTTTTCCCATCACTTCTCTTTCTGGAACTCCATGACACATATGTTGGTGTGCCTCATGCTATCATTCTGCTCCAGTATTCACTGGTATTGTTTTCCATTCCTCTATCTCTCTCTTCTACTCTTTTCATTTTCTGCTGTTCTATTTTCTACATCACCGATTCATTCTGCTGTGAATTCAAATATGCTGTTGTGTGCCTCTAAGGTATTTGTAATCTCACATGTTGTGTATTTCATTCCCAGAACCTCTTTTATTTATCTATTCAGGCTTTCAATATCTGCTTTATTGTCACCCAGTGTCTTCTTAATGTCTTTATCTCTGTAGTCATGTTGTCCTACAACTCTTGATTTGATTTAGGAGATTTGTTTGAATTAGGTGTTAATATATGGGAATAATAGTTGTTTCAAATTCTGTGTCTCATCTGGAGCTTTGATTTATTCTTTTGTCTAAGCCATAATGAACAAAATCAACAAAACAGTTGGATTTCTGAGATCAGTAAGTGAGCAAACCCTTAGCAAGATTAATTAACAAAAAAGGGAGAAGATGCAAATAAATATAATTTTGTATAAAAGAGAGTATATTATGACTGACACTACAGAAATAAAAAGGATTGTGAGAGGACTTTATGAGAAGCTGTATGTCAAAAAATTGGGCAAACAAGAGGAAATGGACAATTTCTTAGAAATGCACAAAAAACCTAAATTGAAACTACAAGAAATAGAAGACCTAATCAGAAGTAAAGAGATTGAATCAGTCATCAAAAATCTTCTAACAAAGAAATATCCAGGACTAGATCACATCTCAAGTGAATTCGACAAACATTTTAAGAAAAAATAATAACAATCCTGTTTAATCTCTTCCCAAAATTGAAGAGAAAGGCAAATTTTATGAAGCCAATATTTTATGAAGCCAACATCACCCTAATCCCAAAGACAGTTTAAGATTCTACAAGTAAAGGAAATTATAGACCAAGCTCTCTAATGAACATAGATTAAAAAAAAAAAAAACTCAAAACAAAATACATGCAAATAAAATCCATCAGCATATTAAAGAATTATACACAACTATCAAGTGTGTGTTATTCCTGGTATGTAACAATGTTTAAACATGAGAAGATTAATTAATATATCACATTAACAAACAGAAGAGGAAAAAACACCTGGCAATCTTGATTGATGCAGAGAAGGCATGTGACAAAATCCAGCATTGTTTCTTGATAAAAATACACTGAAATTTAGGAATAGAATGGAAGTTCCTCAACATGATAAATGAATTAGCAATAGCCAACATTGCACTCAATATGGAAAGATTGAAAGCATTGCCTCTAAAGTCAGTAACAACACAAGGATGACCAATGTAACCCCTGTTATTCAACGTTGTGCTAGATATTCTAGATAGTGCATTTACTCAAAAAAAGAAATAAAACCAACTGAAATCAGAAGACTATGCAAAATTCTCACTATTCACAGGTGAAATGATCTTATATTTAGATAATTCTGAAATACCTGTAACACAGTTACTATAGCTAATAAAAGAGTTCATCAAATTGGCAGATTAAAGCTCAAATTGCAATCTTCACTACTGTGTTTATACTAGCAATGAACAAACTGAGGAGTAAATCAAGAAAAAAAAATTCCATTTAAAATATCAACAAGAGACTCAAATATTTAGGATTCATTTTAGCCAAAGATGTAAAGACTCTGTTTTCAGAAAACAACAAAATATTGCTAAAAGTAACCAAAGCAAGCCTCTACAAATGAAACTACATTCCATGTACATGTATTGGAAAATTAAAGATCATGAAGGTATCAATTCTCCTTAAAGAGATTTATTGATTCAATGCCATGCTAAACAAAATTCCAACAGCCTACTTTACAGAAATAGAAAAGTCAATTATCAAATTTATCTGGAAGGGAAAGGGGTCTCAAATAAAAGAAAGAAGAGTGAAGTTGGGGGAATCATGCTTCCTTACTTTAAAGTATGAGGAAGAGGGAAAAATAGGTGTAGTATGGGTACATTTTCAGGACTTGGGAATTGTCCTGAATGACATTACAATGACAGATACAGGCCATTATAAATCTTGTCATAATTTACAAAATTGTGTGGGAGATAGTGTAAACTACAGTGTAAATTATAATCCATGCTTAGTGCCAATGCTACAAAATATATTCATCAATTGTAAGAAATGTACCACACCAATAAAAGATGTTGTTAATGTGGGAAACTATGAAAGGGGTAGGGAACAGGGCATATGAGAATCCCCTATATTTTTAATGTAACATTTATATAATCTAAGTATTTTTAAAAAATAAAATAGTGTATATTAATATATATATGAATAATTCCCAATACTTTTATAAGAAGATGCTCTGTGATTGGATGTCATGGATGTCATATTTTATTATTTAATATAATGACTCTCCTGATTTTATCATATTTTACAAATTAATTGATGATTGGCACACATTCAGACAAATTTCAGATTAAGTTTTAGCCAAGTCATAAAATAAAACTGTATTAAAAATAAAAAATAATAAAGTGTAAAACAATTCTATGGTCATCAAAACACCATGGTTGGTATTGGACATAAAGACAAAAACATTGATCAATGTGGAAGAATTAGATATTTATAACCAAAAGGATGAAAGAAGACCCTAAGTGCACTCCTTATACACTGTGTAAATTGGATCAAAGACCTAAACATAAAATCCAGGACACATTATACTTGAAAAAGATAATGAAGAGAAACATCTTGCAGATCTTGTGGTAGGTTGGGGTCTCTTACACCTTATACCAAAGCATGATCAATGAAAGAAAATGAAAATAATTTTAAGTACTTCCTTTCTAAACACTTTTGCACCTAAAAGGATTTTTTGAAGAGGTATTAAGGCAGCTTAAAAGAAAAGGAAAAACAACAACAAAAATAAACATAAACAATTTCCTTAATTTCTTCTGGTGTTTAATTCTAATTGCATTCCACTAATGATTGAGAATATGTTTTTATGATTTTGATCTTTTTAAATGCATTGCCATTTATTTTGTGGCTTAGTATATGTTCTATTTTGGACGGTGTTCCATGTTCACTTGGGAAGAATCTGTATTGTACTGTTGTTTGGTGGGTTCTTCTTTGGATGTCTGTTATTTTAAATTGATTTATAGTGTTGCTCAGGTCTTGCATTTCCCCATTCATCTTCTTCTTAATCATTCTATCCAAAATTGATAGGAGATATTAAAGTGCCATTCTAGTTCTTTTTTAAAAAGCAGCCTACAGAATGGTAGAATACATTTGGAAATCACACATATGACAAAGGATTAATATCCATGATATATCAAGTGATCCCGCAACTCAACTCTAAAAGAACAAATGTCCAATTAAAAATGGGCAAAATAATTGAAGAGACATTTTCTAAAGAGGAAATACAAATGGTGAAAACACACATGAGAAAATGTTCAACATCACTAGCTATTAGGGAAATGTAAATCAAAACTACAATGAAATAACATTTCACACCTACTATAATGGCCACTATTTTTAAAAAAAGCAGAAGTGTACAAGTGTTGGAGAATGATGTGAAGAAAAAGAAATACTTATTCACTATTGGTGGGAATGTAGAATAGTCCAACTACTGTGAAATCTGTTTGCTGGTTCATAGGGAAGTTATTTTTTTATCTTCCATGTGACCTGGCTTTACCACTACAAAATAAATACTCAGGTGAACTGAGAATGGGGAAACAAACAGACATCTGCACACTGATGTTCAGAGTGGCATTAGTCACAATTGCCAGAAGAAATCAACACTTAGCCTTATTGCAGATTTTTTATATGTAATGAATTAATTGCTTTTTTCTTGATGCTTTCAGAATGTTCTTATCTTTGGCATTTGACATTATGTTTAGAATGTGTCTTGGAGTAGATATAACTGGATTTCTTCTATTTGGAGAACATTGTACTTCTTAGATATGCACATTTGTATCTTTCATAACAGATGGGAAATTTTCAGGCAAATTTCCTCAAGTATTCTCTCTGCCCCTTTTCCCTTCCTCCTTCTAGGTCACCCATGACACATATGATTCTGTGCTTCATGCTGTCATTCAGACCCTGAGTCCCTGCTCAATTTTTTTCCATTCTTTTTCTCTCTGTTTTCTTTTCTATTCAATTTCAAATGTCCTGTCTTCTAGCTCACTGATCCTTTCTTCTGCCTGTTCAAATCTGCTGGTGTATGCTGAAGGTCTGTGAGTGTAACTGAAGGGGGCACTGGAGCCCTGGCTAGATGAGTGAGAACAGTAATCATGCTTGAATGGCCAAAAACACTAATTTTTCTAGAGGTTCAACAGCTAGGTTTTTCTTCCTCACTGGTACCCCAATATCATTGGCTTGTTTGAGGTTTCAGAGAGAGAAACAATCCCAAGTCCGACATTTGGCTAGGTAAATAGGTCATCAAGGCATAATTAGGTTTGGAAAAATATTTCCTGTAAGACAACAATATAGGGAGCTGCAGGGCTCATTCCTCTTCAGAAGAACTTGGTGGATAAGCAGAAATTGTCTGTCTCAACTGTTTTGGGGTTCCAGAGTCCAGGGGAGTACTATGTAACATCCACAGAAGAGCAGCATAAAGGGACTGAGAAACAGCAGTAAAATCTTGTCCTTTAGAAATGATCTGTTCCCCCTTTGTGAGTCCCATGAACTGTTTTGACTGGGAAATACTGATGAAACAAGTGCCAAAGTAGAATCTTAACATAAAGCCAATCAACAACAAAATCCTTGATGAGAGAGAAACTGATCTTCTGATTAAACTCATTAAGATAACTAGATGCCCCGACATAAGCAAAGAATTTTATCATACTAAGAAACAGGAAGATATGGTCCAATTAAAGGAACAAATTACAAAGTAGGAAGAGGCAAAGAATTTGGAACAACTAGTCAAATACATACAAATAAATCTTATAAATCAATTCAAGGAGATGAAGGAAATTAAGGCTAAAGAGAATAAGATTTTAGGAAGACAAAGGCTGAGCAAAGAGAAGAATTTGAAAGCATGAAAAGAAAAATAGAACTTATGTGAATTATAGGCAAATAGATGATATTAAAAATACATTTCAGCTACTAATCCTAAAATGATTGTGAATTTATCTGACAAGAAATAAATTGATTTCTCTCTAGAATGTGTCACTCAAATTTTCCTGTTTTTCTTCTTTGGAATTAATGAGCTGTTCTTCCTTGTGCTGATGTCTTATGATCACTATGCTGTAATTTGTTGCCCTGTGCACTATGGCCTCCCCATCACCCATAGTGCAGCTGGTGTTCATGGACAAGTGGGTTGTTCTATTTCATTATTTACACAGGATACATGTTCAGACTCCTCTGCACAGTGTCCAAAGTGATCCATCAATATTTCAATGATGTGCCTTAAATTTTGAGACACTCTTCTTCAGATATTTGCTTTTCTGAATCTGTGGTCATAGCTATAAGCACATGCAGGGGCTTAATATGCTATAGCTTATTATGTCATATATTAGTACATTTAAAATGGTGCTTCAAATGCATTTTTGAAATCCCGTAATAAAGCTTTATTCAGCTGCATGCCACAGTTGACAATTCTACTTTTATTTACAGTTTCTGGGTTGTTTGCTCTCTTAGGTCATATTGCGTGTAAAGCATTTCTTAAAAATCATCGCACAGCCACCTTCTACATTGTGGGGCACACATTTACAAATTCCCTCAGCTACTGCCAGTTTAAGAAAGATTTTTACAATGCTCTATGTAGAAGGTTTAACAGATATTTTGTGATCACAAACAAGATTATCCTTGATTATAAATACATATAAATAAAATTTGATAAATATATTTGATATATATTTTTAAATTTGAATGTCCTCCTATAAGATGCCTAGAGTTTTGTTGTCTGAGTCTTTTTTGTTATGTATAAGCAACACTGAGCTATGAAACTCTTAGTTTTCCATGCTCAATTTAGTATTTGTGAAATTTGTATATTGTTCTGGAAAATTCTGTCTATATTCTTAAAATTAAAATATATGAAATGAACTTTTTTTTAGGCAAGGAAGTAAAGAAATTATTAAGAAACAGGAAAAGAATACAAAATCTGAGACATAGATTGCAGGCATCCTGCAGTGTGAGGCATGCACATGGGGCCCCAGATTAGGCCTTTTAAGACCTTTCCTCCTCCCCATTCCTAATGTTGGAGCAGGACTCCAGCTGTTTGTGGTTCTGATTGGTTGCATTACAATCCCACCTGTTAGCTCTCAGGGGACCAATGGTAGGCCTGTTGTTTGGGGAAGCAGATGTACTTCAGTGGTTGAACTCCTGCCTCCCATGTATGAGGCCCCAGCTTCAATCTCTGGTACTAACTTAAAAAAATACATGAGACACTTTGATTTTAAGGGAGTGGATGTAGCTCAGTGGTTGAGTGCCTGCTTCTCATGTATGAGGTCCTGGGTTCAATCACAAGTACTTCCTCCAAAAATAATAATAATAATAAAACCCCTTGGGGAAAAAATTTTAAAGATAAAATGAAATTCTAATGCTTGAAATTGTGCATAGACATATATATAATTCCATCTAGGAATCTATCTCTCTTTACTATGTAATATATTGTTCTCATAGGATAATACAGATGTAGAATAATACTTTATCTCTATGGTTATGCTAATTAGAAGCATTACAATGTCCAATTGTCTCATTTTTGTGGTGATTTAAAACAAGTTCTTTCTCATTCAAAAACTCACTTTCTGCCAATACTTTGTAGTAATTTTTTTCCATTGAATAAAATTTATTTTTAATTTGTATTAGTCACATCCTCTATGTTCCAACTACTTTGGCTGTGACATTTCAAGAAAATGAGTTAAAGCTTCCTCGACTCTTGTGTTCCATCACTTTCTCTGTAGCATTTAAACAGATATTCTTCATAAGTATTATCAAGTGTCCCAGAATACTAAATCTTAATTATGGCTCCTCCTTTTTAATAAAAAATAAGTATCTTTGCTTTAATTAATGTTTGTTTTAAATATTGCTCTTTTTTTGTATTACTATTACACTCTTTATTTTACACAAAATTTGATTTTTATCCTGTATGCTTTTTTTATTAGAGACATTATAGGTTTAGAGAAAATCATGCATAAAATACAGTCCCACATACCTCCCTAGTATTAGTACCTAGCCTTAATGTAGTATATTTGTTACTATTGATAGAATCACATTTTTATGGTTATTTTAGTAACTATATCCAATGGTTTAACTTAGGGTTCATTATTTGTGTAATGCAGTTTCATAGGTATTTTTATTTTTTTTATTCTATTACTCTATAAAAAACCTAAAATTTCTTTTTTAACCATATTCACATATATGAGTGTTGTTAATTATGTCCACAAGGTTGTGCTACAATCACCACTATTCATTACCAAACTTTACAATCAACCAAATAGAAACTCTGTACAATTTAAGCATTAACACCTCATTCCTTTTCTCCACCCTGTCCTCTAGTAACTTATATTCTAGTTTCTCATTTTATGAGATTGCTTATTTTAATTATATAAAATATTTGTCCTTTTGTGCCTGGATTATTTCACTCAACATGATGTCTTCAAGGTTCATCCATGTTGTTGCATGCATCAGGACTTCATTCCTTTTCACAGCTGAATAATATTCCATTCTATGCATATATCACATTTAATTTATCCATTCACTGATTGATAGAAACTAGAGTTGCTTCATCTCTTGGTAAATGCAAATAATGCTGCAATGAACATTGGTGGGCAAATAAGTCCCTGCTTTCAAATCTTTAAGTGTATACCTAAAAGTGGGAATGCAGGGTCATATGTTAATTCTATACTTAGCTTTTTGAGGAACTGCCAAACAGTCTTCCACAGTGGCTGCATCATTTTACATTCCCACCAACAAGGAAGTAATGTTCCTATTTCTCAGCATCCTCTCCAGTGTTCATGAAGTTCTCCAAACTGCCTGGAGAAAAGGTGACAGAGGTATCTTTAAGTCAGTAAACTTTCCCCAAATTATGGAAAAGAGTTAAAGGACTGCAATAAAGAGACAAATGCTGAATTAAAAAACAAAGCTTAAAAAGCCTTAGAGTTATCCCTGTCAGCCTTGCTAGCTTATCCCACACCACTTTACAACAAAGGGTGTAGTGTACTGGCTTTCCCATGTGGGTACCTTGTTCCATAGGGAGAAATGTGACCCCTGTGAGCATACTGGGGTGTATGTATGTCAGTGACAAACTATCATGTGGAAATCTGAGAGACTGAGAAGAGGAACATGTCTGGGGTTCACCTGCCCATACTCCCTGATGACAGAGAAACTGATTGCAAGCAATTATAATAGCCTGAGAAAAATTTAAAGTAAGATAAATTAGATTCATGGATAGAGTCTATTCAAACAACTTCAGTTTCATAGCATAGAGTTGTAGTTAACACACAAAGAAAATTAATCATGACTTAGTACTTACTCTTCACAGGACATGAGTGTTCACTCAAGCATAACAAAGACAAAGTATAATGATACAATCCCACACTATTTTCAAAGTAGTTTTCATCATTTAATACCCATATATGAGCATTACATATAATATGTGAGAATTGTCTTTGCTAACATTACATATTAATATTTTATATTGTTAAATATTTAAATATTTTCTTGTGTGTTGAGTGCATATATATATATATATACATATTTGATTATGATTTTATGTTTTACTGTTCTTCAATAGTAATATAGATATACTCATCTGTTAAATTTCTATCTACGTTTTATGTGACAGATATATTCACTGTTTGTTTTGTGTACTTATATATCCTTTGCAAAAGAGAATTCTACTATTCTAAGATAGTGAAATTTATCAACATCTAACACTGATATCCTGAAGAAAATCTCCTTTGTATGTCTTCATAAAAATTATAGTTCTGACTTTCGTTTATGTTCATCTAATCAACATTGATTGTGTATGGTGTTAGGGAGATTTGAAATTTTATTTTATCCAATATTATTATCCCATTGTGCAAGTATGATTTTCTGAAAAGTACATAGTACTGTCACTCTATTATCACACATTACCCCAGTGATATATCACATGCCTGTAGCATGCACTTTATTCTCCTGCAATGGCTGTATTTTTATTTCTATACTCATAACACTTCAATTCAAATGAATTAAAAATGATTGATTTTAACTCAGGGAAATTTGCACTTTTGAGTGTGTCAAGATCTGAACTCAGCTGAGGGATGTGAACTGTGATGCCAGGCATCAAGGTAGCATATTTAAACAATCAGAGCAAAAAATGAGTAAACAGTGAAGCTTTTATACACCTACTGTGATAATATATTCAAGATTTTATACCTATGAAATAAGTTGACTCACTCCTGTTCCATTTCATTATGGAATGGCTCCAGCAGGTGAGGGTCAGACGGATCAGCTCACTATTGAGGGACCCCAAACAAAGGGCTCCTGTTGTTTTATGGACCCAGAACCTAGGGCAGGATGGGGTATCTAAATGTGCAAAATTACTTACTATTATGTCTTAATGAAGAAAGTATTCTCAAAGTCTTCAGTTCTCCTTCCCTTTAAGTTGTCAAGTGAGCAACCTGAGGAAGGTCTTGTTAATGAGCAACTAATAGGGAGGACTCCAAATGGAGGTATCTGTCTTAGGAATGCAGTTATGAACATCAGCATGACCAGCCAAGGAGGTCTGAATTTTTTACTACAATTCTATTCAAAGACTGCAATTCACTGGCTATGTAACAAGTCTGTGTGGGGAGAGCAGCTTTCCTCCTATGTGGCCTTCCAGAAGTCTTTTTAATTGTCTATGGCCAGGAGGGAAAAAATCATTCCCTTGTGCCTCTTCATGTGACAGGTTGTTCTTTTTCTTTTTAGCGTGTCTCATTTAATAATAAAAATTGATGTATATACCAATCCCTAAGCCTCTCTTCTAGATATTTTGCCCAGGAGAGGCGTATACATCAAAAACAAAAACATTTTTACAGTAAACCATTTTATTCCAAATTAACCAGAAAGAATGTTTTTAAGAATTGGTCAGGAGAAAATGTGATTTTTTTAGTTTAATCCTTTCCATTTCTTTAAATTTTATTTTTAAAGAAGCTTTAGAATACATAAATGTTGCATAAAAATGAAAAATATATAGGGGAATTCCCATACACCCCACCCACCTCCCCCTCCCCCACTTTCCCCAATTAGCATCTTTCATTAGTGTGGTATGTTTGTTACAATTGATGACCACATATTGAAGCATTGCTGCTAATTGTGGTCTGTAGTTTACATTATAGTTTACATTTAGTACCACACAATCTTACAGGTTTTGAAAGAATATGTAATAAGCTGTATCCATCATTGCTATGTCATGCAGGACAATTCCACCGTTCCAAATTCTTCCTTCTTCCTCCCTTCAGATCCTCTGGTGGCCACTGCCTTAATATCAAAGTACAAATTCTTCCATTGCAAAAATAATAATGTCTACTTTATTTGCATTGCCCCCTTATGTTTGTTCATTCCTCAAGGATGAGGATTTTGAGATGGTGATGCCCACTCTGGTTAACATTGAGAGGAGACTTAGATCCCATGGGGCAAATGGATGGAACTGTCTAGCTTGCTGTTGTAGATACTCTCTGTTTTTGGCATGGGTGTTGTCCATTATTATCCTTGTGTTACTTATTCAGGTAGATTCCAATGGACAGGAGAGTGGGTGTTGAAAATCTGCTGAGGTTCAGGTTTCAATCAGCAAATGAACAGACTGAAGATTTAATTCTCTGGGACATATATGTAATGAATATAGTGCTAAATCTAGGTTCAAATAAAAGGGGCAGAAGAGTCATATGTAGGGAAATTATAAATAAATCTATCTGTTACATTGGGGAGCTTATATTCCAAGGTATGGCCCACTGACAGGGTGCCAAATTCCTGAGATTGTCTGCCCTGCCTAGAGTATCTAGATGTCTCTAGAGCCCTCAGGAGTCACTTGCTTGAGGCAATGTTTACTGTAGAAGTCCATGAGATCCTCCTGAGACATGCATAAGTATAAGCTCTGGAATGACTTCCTCAAGCACTTTGAAATCTCTTAGCCTTAAAAACTCATTTTTCTATGTTTTTATTTTTTATTTTTTTTAACTTTTAAAAAAGATACTTAGATTACATAAATGTTATGCAAAAAATATAGGGATTCCCATATGCCCCACCTCCCACACCTCCCACAACCTCCTACATAAACATCCTTCATTAGTGTGGCACATTAATTTCAATTGACAAACACATCCTGGGGCTTTGCCTTTAAGCATGGGCAATAGTTCACATTGTAGAGGACACGCTTTCCCACATAGTCCTGCATGTTATATGATGATATAAAATGGCCTATATCTGTCATTGCAATGTCACTCAGGAAAATTCCCAAGTCCTGAAAAAGCCCTAGTATTACAATTGCTTTTCCCTCTCTCTGCTCCCTAAGCCTCCAGTGGCCACTGGTTCCACCTCAACGTTGTAATTTCTTCCATTGCTTCTAATATGTCTATAGTAGAATACCAGTAAGTCCACTATAGTCCATAGCTCTTCTCCGCATCATAATGAGTCTGGGATGGTGATGTCCACTGAAGCTCCAGTTGAGAGGCAGCTTATATCCCATGGGGAAGATGGATGGGATTATCCTGTCTATACCTGCAGGCTCTCTCCATTCCCAGGGATGGCTGTTGTCCATCATCACATCCCTGCCAGTTGTCCTGGGTGAGTCCAGTGACCTGTAGAGTAGGATTTGCTGCTCCACTGAGGTTTCGGACCCAGCTGGCACATGGACAGCCCAAAGACTCAAGTCTCCAGACATACACCTACAAACTCCAGCACCAAGTATACGTTTGAAGAGAAGGGACAGATGAGCCATGTGCAGGGAAGACAGAGTTGAGTCCAACTCTGTCATTTTCAGGAGCACAAACACCAAAGTAGGGTACACTGACAAGGCACCAAACTCCGGAGCTATCTGAACTGGCCAAAGGACTTGGGTATCTCCAGAGCCCTCAGTAGACCCACTATTTTGAGTGATATCCACTTTGGAATTCTATGAGATCCTACTGATATGTGCATAAGCGTTACCTCTGGGATGACCTCCTGACCCATTTTGAAGTCTCTTAGCTATATGAACTCATTTGTCTTTACCTTATCCCCCTTTTATTCAAGGTCTTTTTCCAGTCACATTGCCAGTTGGCACTTGGTAGCAATCCCTCGGTGCAAGGGAGGCTCATCCCTGAGAGTCATGTCCCATGCGGGGGCGAAGATAATGCATTCATATGCTGCGTTTGGCTGAGAGAGAGGACACAACTGAGCAACAAGGAGGCTCTCAGGAGCCAACCCTTAAACACCCCATAACAATAGGCTAAGTTTCAATTTCAAGAGCAAAGACTCATAAGGCTAGTCATCAATATCAAGGGCCCATCCATCGATAATTCTCCCTCACCAGTCACTGCTCCTGCACTTGGGAGACTGTTTCTGCTCCCTTAAAGAATGTGACAGTGCTCTCCAGGATGGGAATTCAGTATTCTCTCCTTCTTTGAGTGATTCTCCAACCACTGTGATAATGCCCCATGAACAATTGAACATTTTATATACCTTATATATATATATGCTCAGGTGAACTTCCTCCCATGCATCCCCCATACCTGACACCCCACACAAATGATCATCTGCCACCCCAGTTGTAACCCTTCTGTGATCCAAAGCTTCTACAAAGTTGAAGCCATTACAATAGCTGAAAACAATTAATAGGAAAATGAAGTAATAATGATAAGTTTAAATGTAAGTGATAGAATACATAAAAATTTTTAAAAAAATCTAAATATAAAATAAAATTAAGAGAATGGGATACTAAAAAAATGAAAAATATTTAAAAAAAAATTTTTTTACCTTTCTCCTTTCATGACTACAATATCTGGTGCCCAGTATGTACTGTGGCACCTTCCCCCTGTCATTTCCCAGCAACTCACTATTTTTCATTTTGTTTTCAAAAAGTTTTAGGTCACAGAAAGTCACTCACAGAATACAAGAGACTTTCATATACCCAACATCCTCCCACTTCCCCACCCCCATATTAATACCTTTTTATATGTGGATGGTAGCATTGTTAAAACTGATACAAAAATAGTGAATCATAGCTACTAAACATTGACATTGGTTTACAATATGGGTTACATTTTAGACCAAACACTTTTATAAATTTTGATGATATTTACCATGTCCTGTGTCCATCACTGTATGGTAATGAAGAATATTTCCACTGACCACTAAATATCCCCTATTTGATCTATTCTATTCCTCCCACCCCATCCCCCAGAGTCCACGATGACCCCCTTGCTTGACTCATTGGATGACAAGATTCAGAGTTACATGCAACAAGATGTAGTGACACACTGTTTTGTCCTCCCTTATTAGGAAACACCCTTGCTCTTGAAAGACTCCCACCTTTCTATTTCTGAATAAATTAGTCCTCCCAAATATGACAGTCCAACACCTTCCTGCTCATTATATGCATATACACCCACTAATACAACATGTTATGACAGAATGAACACTCACACACTCCCTACAAGCCTGCTCCAGGTGGACCCTGTCCCAAATGCCCGCCCAACCATCACCATAAACCAGTGACCCTTCCTTGTCATCTTGCTATAAGAGCATTCCCACCTCTGTACTCTCAACCTCATATCCACAAATCCCCAGTGTTCACCTGGTCACTTTTGCAACACTTCCCCCAGTATCCTGGACCTTCTAACCCACACTTCCCAATCTACCCACCTGTCAACCCTGTACCACCCAACCCAATATCACTACCCTCCTGTCATATCCCTTCAATATGCAACTACACTCTATGAGTTTACCATAGATTATGTCCAAATGGGTGATGACTCTCAACCTTCCCTACTCTTTCTGTTTCTTGTAAACCTATCTTAAAGACAATAGCTCACTGAGACTGCTCAATTTCCTTAATTCATATCAGTGTGGTCATGTACTGTTTATCCTTCAATGCCTGGATTGCTTCACTCAACATAATGTCTTCAAGAGTCATCCAAGTTATCCCGTGTGTTAGCGCTTTATTCCTTCTTACAGCTGAGTAATATTCCATTGTATGTATATACTACATTTTGTTTATCCATTCATCTGTTGATGGGAACTTGGGTTGATTCCAACTTTTGGCAATAGTTTACAATGCTGCTAGGAACATTGGTGTGCATATATCTCTTCGTGTCTTTGCTTTCAATTTTTCAGGGTATATACCTGGCAGTGGAATCACTGGATCATATGGAAGTTCTATAGTTAGGTTTTTGGGGAACTGCCAAATAGTTCCATAGTTGCTGGACCATTCTACAATCCCACCAGCAGTGAATGAGGTTTCCCATTCCTCCACATCCTCTCCAACACTTATAGTCTGCGGTTTTTTTTAATAGCTGCCATTCTAATGGATGTAAGATGGTATCTCATTGTAGTTTTGATTTGCATTTCCCTAATAGCAAGCGATATCAAGCATCATTTCATGTGCTTATTAGTCATTTGTATTTCTTCCTTGGAGAAATGTCATTTCAGGTCACTTGCCCATTTCATAAATGGGCTGTCTTTTTATTTTTGAGGTGTTGGATTTCTTTATATATGCAGGATATTAGGCTCCTATCAGATATATGGTTGCCAAATATTATCTCCCATTGGGTAGACTGCCTTTTTACTTGCTTGAAGACAAACTTTGAGGTGTAAAAGTTTTTAATTTTGAGGAGATCCCATTTATCTATGTTTTTTCTTTTGCTGCTCATGCTTTGGGTGTGAAGTTCATGAAACCATTTACCTAAACAAGATCATGGGGATGCTTCCCTACATTATCTGCCAAAGTTTTAGTAGTCTTGGTTCTTATATTTAGATCTTTGATCCATCTTGAGTTGATTTTTGTATAAGGTGTGAGAAGGTGTTCTTCTCTCATTCATTTGGATATGGATATCCAGTTCTCCAAGCATCTTGACTAAATATCTTGATGATGTTTAGTCTTCCTATCCATGAACAGGGAATATTCTTCCATTTATTGAAGTCTTCTTTGATTTCCTTTAACATTGTTTTGTAGTTTCCTGTATATAAGTCCTTTATATTTTTAGTTAAATTTATTCCTAGGTATTTGATACTTTTAGTTACTATTGTAAATGGTATTTTTTTCTTGATTTCCTCCTCAGATTGCTCATTATTGGTATACAGAAATAGTACTGATTTTTGAACATTGATATTATAGCCTGTGACTTTGTTGAACTCCTTCATAAGCTCTAGGAGCTTTGTTTTAGATTTCTCAGGGCTTTCTATGTATAGGATCTTGTCGTCTGTAAATAGGGAAATTTTTACTTCTTCCTTTCCAAACTGGATGACTTTTATATCTTGTTCTTGCCTCAGTGCTCAAGCAGGTGTTCTAAGACAATGTTAAATAGGAGTGCTGATAGTGGACATCTTTGTCTTGTTCCCTATCTCACAGGGAAAGTTTTTACGATTTCACCATGGAAGATGTTGTTAACTGTGGGATTTTCATATATACCCTTTATCATTTTCAGAAAGTTTCCTTCATTCCTATCTTTTGCAGTGTTTTTATCAGGAAAGTGTGCTGTATTTTGTTGAATGCTTATTCTGCATCTATAGAGATGATGATGTGATTTCTTTCTTTCAGTCTGTTTATGTTGTGTATTACATTGATTGATTTTCTTATGTTGAAATATCCTTGCACAACCGGGATGAAACCCAATTGGTCATGGTGTATAATTTGTTTGGTATTTTGTTGAATGTGATTAGCAAGTATTTTGCTGAGGATTTTAGCATCAAGAATCATTAGAGAGATTGGTCTGTAATTTTCCTTTCTTGTGGCATCATTGTTTGGCTTTGGTATTAGGGTAATGTGGGCATTATAGAATGAGTTAGGCAATTTTCCTTCTCCTTCTATTTTTTGGAAGAGCTTAAGCACAATTGGTGTTAGCTCTTTCTGGAATATTCGGTAGAATTCACCTGTGAAAATTTCTGGTCCTGGGCTTTTTTAATTGGGAGGTTTTGGATGAATGAGTCTTTCTCTTTACTTGTAATTGGACTGTTGAGTTTATCAATTTCTTCTTTTGCCAATGTAGGCTGTTTGTGAATTGCTAGGAATTTGTCCATTTCCTCTAAATTATCATTTCTGCTGGCATATCATTTTTCAGAGTATCCTCTTTTGATACTGTTTATTTTTGTGGGGTCAGTGGTGATATCCCCTTCCTCATTTCTTATTCTGTGTTTTTGCAAATGCTCTCTCTGTCTTTGTTAGTCTGGAAAAGGGTTTGTCAATTTTATGGATCTCCTCGAAGAACCAGCTTTTAGTATTCTTTATTTTTTCTAGTGCTTTCTTATTTCCTATTTCATTTAGTTCTGCTTTAATCTTTGTTATTTCCTTCTTTCTACTTCCTTTGGGGTTAGTTTGTTTTTGTTTTTCCAATTCCTTCAGCTGTGCAATTAGGTCTTCTATTTTTGCTCTTTCTTCTTTTTAAATATATGCTTGTATGGCTATGAACTTCCCTCTCAGTACAGCTTTGGCTGCATCCTATAAGTTTTGATATGTTGTGTTGTCATTTTCATTAATTTCAAGGTAGTTACTGATTTCTTTTGAGAATTCCTCCTTGACCCAATATTTGTCTAAAAATGTGTTGTTTAACTTCCATATCTTTATGCCTAATTTGGTTCTCTGCCTCTGAGTGATTTCCCCTTTCATTCCATTGTGTTCAGAGAAATTATATTGTATAATCTCAATCCTTCTGAATTCATTGAGAGTTGTTCTGTGGACTACCATGTAGTCTGTCTTGTAGTATGATCCATGTGCACTTGAAAATAATGTACATCCCACTGTATTTGGGTGTAGCATTCTGTATATATCTATTAGGTACAGATCCTCTAATGTATTATTCAGTGTCTTTTTTTTTTCTTTATTGATTCTCTGTCAAGTTGTTCTGTCTAAATGGTGATAATGATGTACTAAAGACCGCCACTATAATTGTAGAGGCATTTAGGTCTCCACTTAGTCTTTCCAGTGTTTGCATCATGTATTTTGTGGTGCCCTGATTAGGTGAATAAATGTTTATGATTTTTCTTTCTTCTTGATAGATTACCCCTTTTACTAATATATAGTGTCCATCTTTGTCTCTTACAATAGTTTTGTATTTAAAATCTATTTTGGCTGATATTAGAATAGCTCTCCTGTCCCTTTTTGGTTGTTGATTGCTTTTAAAATTGTTTTCCAGCCATTCACTTTCAGTCTCCTTGAATCCCTCGGTCTAATTTGGGTTTCTTGTAGAAAACATATAGATGGGTCATATTTCCTTATCCATTTCGCCAATCTCTGTCTCTTGACTGGTGAGTTTAACCCATTAACATTCAGTGTTATTAATCTCAATGAATTTCTTACATCAGCCATATTTTCTTTTAGTTTCTTTATGTCATATGATGGTTATATTTCTTTTTGCTTTTTAGTTGTCCTTACACTCTTCTCCAACTCTCTTTTTTCTGTTTTTTCCTTTCAACCTGTAGAACTTCCTTTAGTATTTCCTGAAGGGCAGATTTCTTATTGGAATACTCACTTAATTTCTGTTTATCTGTGAATATTTTGAACTCTCCATCATTTTTGAATGCCACCTTTGCTGGACATTATTCATGGCTGGAATATTTTTCTTTGAATACCTTGACTATGTCATATCACTGTTTCTTGCCTCCATGGTTTCAGGTGAGAAATCACCACTTAATCTTATTGAGCTTCCCTCACGTGTGAAGGTTCTCCTTTCTCTTGCGGCCTTGAGTATTTTCTCTTTGTCTTGAGCATTTGACATTTTGACAAGTTTATGTCTTGAAGTTGGCCTTTTTGGATTTATACTGTTTGGAGTGTGCTGTGCCTCCTGGACATGTATGTCCATCTCTCTCAATAGGCTTTGGAAGTTTTCAGCAATTATTTTCTCAAACACTCCTTCTGTCCCCTTTCCCTTCTCTTCTCCTTCTGGCATGCCTAAAATGCATATGTTTGTGCATTTTGTGTTGTTGTTTACATCCCTAAGTCCCTGCAGGATTTTTTCTATCTTTTTGTCTATCTGTTCTACTATTTGTTTGATTTCAGATTAACTGTCTTCCACATCACTAATTCTTTCTTTTGCCTTTCAAATCTGTTGTTATGTGATTACAGTGTCTTTTCGATTTCTTGGATTGTGCCATCCATCACCATCATATCCGTTATATTTTTATGTATGTTTACAATTTCTTTAGTATTTTCCCAGTGTTTTCTTAATGTCCTTAATCTCTTCTTTCACTTCATTAAGTTGGTCTATGATATTTTTTTGGACAGCTCTGATTAGTTGTTCAATGTTCTGCATCTCTTCCTGGTTTTTAATTTGTTCATTGGAATGATCCATGTGTTTCCGTTTCTGAGTATGGTTTGTAATTTTTTGTTGCCTTCTGGTCATCATTTATCTTGATGGGTTTATTCTGTTGATTAGCTTCTCTCTCTGCTCTAGAGCTTTCTTTATCTGCTGGTTTTGTGTCTGTGTTAAGTTTTTTCTTTGACACTTTGTTCTTCTTCTTTTATTTCCTTGCTGTTTTATACGTTCCAGTTTTATCTTGAGCAATCTATCTACCTCTCCAGCTCCCTCCAGATTGATGCCTCAAAGGCTCCCACTCCATGAGCTCCAAGAACAGCTCACTTGAGCAAGATCCTGTCCCGAATCAGTTGTATTTTGTGAAAGAGATGGTGAGTGTCCACTTATTCCAATGCCATCTTGCCTTCCTCTCTCATAAAAACTCATTTGCATTTAATATTTCCCCTTTTAGTCAAGGTCTTTTTACAAATGCATCATTAGTTGGAGTTTGGTGATAATTCTTCCGTGCCAGGGAGGCTCATCCCCAGGAATCCCATCCCATGTTAGGGGACAGGTAGTGTTTTTATACACTAACTTTGGCTTAAAGACAGGCTGCATTTGAAAAAAAAAGGAGGCTTTCAGTAGGTAACTCTTCAGTAATATATAATAATATGCTGTTTCAATTTCACAAGAACAAGGTTCATAAGTACAACATTCAATAACAAGGTCCTAGCATATTGGTCTGTCCTCTTTCAGTATGCACTGGCCATATTCTTGGGGGATTCTTTCTGCCCTGTTAGAGGATATGATAGAACTTCCCAGGATGGGAATTCAATATTCTTTTGGGTATTTTGTGGGTGTGTACCCAATAAGAGAACACCCCATGACCACTTGAACATATCTGTATGCCATAGAGGCATGCCCAGGTGCACCCCTCCCTACACATTCCCCCCTCACTGACACCCCACAGCAATGATGCCCCTGTAATAATATGACCCACTGTAATCCAAAACCTTTTCCCCAAAAAAGCTAGAAAACTCAATAGATTAATATAATACAAAAATAAAATAATAAAGTGAAATAAAATACAAAAATTTTAAAAATGCATTGTGTTTTTCATCAATGTAAGATCTGTTATCTTTTATGGACAATGACAGTTTCTTCTGTATGTTCCCCTGGTGTCTTGGTTTTTTTCTCTTTATTTTCAAAAAGCTTTAAGTTACAGAAATACCACATTAAAATTGTAATCAATTCCCTTATATCCAAATCCCTCTGACTCTGCCCTATTAATAACATTTTAAATGAGTATGGTATATTTTTTTATAATTGTACAAATATTGAAGCATTGCTACTGACCATGGCCAGTGGTTTACATTATAGTTTATATTTTGCACTTTACAGTTTTATAAGTTTTGACAAAATGTGTAATGGACTGTATTCATCATTGCAAGATAATGCTGGACAATTCCAATGCTCTAAAAATGTTCTATGATCCATCTACTCTATTCTTCCATTCCATCAAGTATAGTGCCTATCCACAGAAATTATGGTAACCACAAAGTTTTATTTTTTGAAGGATAAAGTTCATAGTTACATGCAATAATATCAAGGGATTGATATATTGAACAGTTTTCTTTCATTAGGCCCTGTCTATATATATTCTTGAGAGACTCTTATCCCTCTAATTGAGAACATAGAGGGACTCCCCAAGATGAAAGTTTAATATTTTGTTTATTGTGTGGGTCTCCACCCACTGACATAACACACTATGACAAGACACATTTTCTTATTCTAAAGAAGCATACCGCAGGTGCACCCTATCCATATCCTTTCACTCCAGATGCCCTTCATCTGTAACTCTCCCCTGCCATTTTTGCCAAAAGAACATTCCCACAATTGTAGATTTAACCCCAGGCATACAAATTTTCAGAGTTCATATGTTTCTTCCTCCAGCACTCTCCTCAGTTCCAGGAATAGACTAACCCCAAACCCCATCCTACACACCTCACATTACAGTGCTGTTGAACCCAATCACATCACTGCACCATTATCACCCACATCCAATGCCCAACAACCCCTTTCTGCCTTATCATACGTTTTGCCCATATTGAGCAACAGCTCAAAATACTCTACTACCTTTCTGTCTCCTGGTAACCTATCTTCCAGATTCTAGCTCTGTGAATCTGCTCAATTTACTTGAGTAATGTCAGTGAGGCCATGTAATCTTTCAGTTTAAGTCACTGGCTTACTCCACTTAACATAAGGTCTTTAAGATTCCTCATTCATACATAAACATCCATAAACAATAAACATATACTCAATTTTGTGAATTTAAAAAAAAATCATACATATCATCATAAAATGCTGCCATATATCACCTGAAACGTTCCATTGTGAAATATTTGTTACAAACTCTGAAAGAGCATCATGAAAATGCAGTGATAAGAAGAAATGAAGATGCAAAACATACCACAACACTATAGTATGTTGTGCCATATTATGGCTGATAAGCCACAGAGAGAAGAGAGGTGATGAGTTTTGTTTGTTTTTGTTATTATTCTTGCAATAAAGAAAGTGCTCTGGAAATGACTGGGGTGATGAATGCACAAATATGTGATTACACTGAAAACCATTGTTTGTGTTCTTTGAATAGATTTGTGCTTTAGTAATACATAACAATAAAATTGATTTGTTGAAAATAAAAAAGTATATATTATTACTATACCCATAATTTACATTTGTTGTATTTTCCCCAACCCACCCAATTATTAACACCCTGTATATAATATTATATATTTAATATTGTACAGAAGAAAACATTCTCATATTTGTCCTGTTAACCACAGTCCACCACCCAACACTGGATGTTCTGTGTTACACAGTCTCGTGATTTATCCCACTGTGTCAGCTGCTTTTTCATCCTTTTGACAATGTCCTTTGAGCTATGAAAGTGTTTAATATATGCTCCCAGAAAGCCCCATTTATTTATTTTTTCTATTTTGCTCATGCTTTGGGTGTTAGATCCAAGAAACCACCACCTACCACAAGATCTTGAGGATGTTTCTGTATATTTACTTCTAGTAGTTTTATGATACTAGCTTTTATATTTAGATCTTCAATCCATTTTGAGTTGATTCTTGTATAAGGAGTGAAATAAGGGTCCTCTTAATCTTTTGTTTATGGATATCCACTTCTCACAGAACCATTTTTTGAAGAGAGAGTTTTGTTGCATTAACAAGGACTTGGCAGGTTTGTCAAAACTCAGTTGGCTATAGAAGTTAGGGTTTATTTCTGGTCTCTGAATTCTATTCCACTGATTTTATCTTGATACCAATACATGCTGTTTTGATCACTGCAGCTTTGTATTATGCTAAGGTCAGGCACTGAAAGCTTTCCCACATTGCTCTTCTTTCTCGGAGTGGTTTTGGATATTTGGGTGCAATTTCCCTTCTAAATACATTTGGTAATTGACTTTTCTATTTCTGTAAATTAGGCTGTTGGAATTTTGACTGGTGTTGCATTGAACCTATAAATCAATTTGGGTAGGAATGGCATCTTCATGATATTTAGTATTCCAGGCCATGAACATGGAATATCTTACCATTTGTTTAAGTCTTCACTGATTTTTTTTGCAGTGTTTTGTAGTTTTCTTAAGGTAGTTTCTGTACTTCTTTGGTTAAATTTATTCCTATGTACTTGAGTACTTTTGTTGCTATTGTAAATGGAATTCTTTTCCCTTATTTCATCCTATGATTGTTCAATACTATTGTATGAAAACATTACTAATTTTTGTGTGTTGATCTTATATCCTGCCACATTGCTGAAGTTATTTACTAGCTAAAGGAGCTTTGTCATAGGCATTTTAGAATTTTTAAAATATAGGATCATATCATCCATGAATTGTGAGAGTTTTACTTCCTCTTTTCCTATTTGGATGTCTCTTATTTATTTATTTTTACTGTATAAATGCTGTAGCTAGAACTTCTAGCATAATATTGAAGATCAGTAGGGCCAATTGACATCCTTATCTTATTCCCAAACTTAGAGAGAAAGGTTTCAACCTTTCTCTATTGAGTACGATGCTAGCTGTGGGTGTTTTTTTTTAATTTTATATATGCCTTTTATCATATTAAAGATTTTCCTTTCTTCCTAACTTTGGAAGTGTTTTCATAAAGAAATGATGCTGACTTATTTATTTGTGTCTTCTCTCTATTCTGTCAGTCTAGCTAAATGTTTGTCAATTTTGTTGCTCTTCACAAAGAGCCAAGTTTTGATTTTGTTGAATCTCTCTATTGTTTTAATTCACAATTTCATTTATTTATGATCTTATCTTATCTTATTTTTCTTCTGCTTGCTTTGTAATTAATTTGCCCCTTTTCTATTTCCTCCAAGGATGCAGTTTTGTGTTTGATGCTAACTCTGTCTTCTTTTTGAATATAAGCATTGGACCCCATAAATTTCTCTCCAGGCATTGCCTTTATGGTGTCCTATAGGTTTTGCTATGTTGTGTTCTCATTTTCATTTGTTTCAAGATATTTACTGAATTTTCTTGCAATTTCTTCTTTGACCCACTGATTATTGAAAAGTGTGTTATATAGTCTCCATATATTTATGAATTTTCCCTTCTTCCATCCATTACTGATGGTCCTTGGGATAGCTGTTATTTATCATCATCTCATCAGCTTTCCTGAGTGAGTTCAATGTACTGCAGAGTAGGTGCTTCAACTCCACTGAAATTAAGGGCTAAACTGGCACACAGAAAGACCAAAGATCTAAGTATCCAGGACATACAACCGTCAAGTATAGTGCCAATTATAGGCTCAAACAAAACGGGCAGAAAGGCTATGTATAGAAAAACTACAAAGAAGTACAACTCACACTGCAGAATATAAACTCTAAATTGAGGCCTACTATCATGGTGCTGAATTCCTGAGCTTGTATGCCCTGCTTATTGTTTCTGGATGACTCTTGAGCCCTCAGGATCCCTGCTGTTTGAGGCACTTTTTACTGTGGCAGTTAATGAGACCCTGCTGAGACTTGCATAAGTTTAACCACTGGAATGATCTCTCAACTCATATTGAAATCTCTTAGCCATATAAATTCATTTGTATTTACCATTCCCCTCTTTTAGTCAATTCTTTTTCTAAATGCATTGCTAGTTTGGACTTTGCAACAATCCCTTAGTGCCACAGAGGCTCATCCCTGGGAGTCATGTCCCAAAACAAGGGGAAGGTAGTGCATTTATATGAGAAAGGCCACATTTGAGCAACTAGGAGGATATCAGAAGGTAACTCTCAGGCAGTATATAACACTAGGTTAAGTTTCAATTTCAGAAAGAAAAGGTTCATAAGTACAATCATCAGTATCAAGGACCTAGCATAATTGTCTGTCTTTCTTCACTATGCACTGACTTGCATTTGTGGGATTCTTGCTGTCCTATGAAAGAATGTAGCAGAATGGAATGAATTCCAGGATGGGAATTCAATAATCTTTCACTTAATTGTGTAGATCTCCACCCACTGAGATAATGCTCCATGAATACTTGAACATATTCATATGACTTAGAGGCATACCACTGGTGAATTTCTTCCCATGCATCCCTCAGCACTGACAACCACACCAATGATCCTCACCTACCACTGTTGTGATTCTTCTGTGATAAAAAAAAAAAACCTCTCCAAAAATGAAGCCAGCAAATAACCAAATAAAATTAATAAGAAAATGAAAAAAGTAATTTAAAAAATAAGCAATAAAATACAAAAAAATTAAAAAATCGAAATAATTTTTTTTCAACATTGTGTCTTTCATCACTGTAAGATCTGTTGTCTTGTGTGTACATTGACATTTTCATCCATATATTCCCCTAGTGTTTTCTTTTTATCCATTTTACCTTGAAAGAAGCTTTAGGATACAGAAAAGTCACATAAAGAATATAGAATATCCCCATATATACAATGCCCTACTTCATTTCCCCTCTCCCCAATTAATAGTATTTTACATGTGGATGGTACATTTGTTACAAATGATGTACAAATATTGAAGAAATGCTGCTAAGCATTATAAATGGTTTACATTATGTTTTAAATTTTGGATCATACATTTTATAGGTTTTGATGAAATTTGAAGTGGCCTTTATCCATTATTGCTAGATCATGTTGAACAAATCTAATGCCCTGAAAACACTCTACATTTCATCTATTCTATTCTTCCCTTCCACTCCCCTCATAACCTATGGCAAACAATAAGTTTCAATTTTGGAAGAATAAGATTCATAGTTACTTGCAATAATATTGAGAGCATGACATATTGGTGTGTTTTCTTATATTAGGCACTATTTATGTTCTTGAGGACTTAGCAGGACTCCCCAGAATGGAAGTTTAATATTTCTTGTTTATTGGGTGGGATTCCACCTGCTGATATAACAAAATATGGCAAGATAAGCACAAAGATATTCCATAGAAGCCTACCCCAGGTAGGCCATATCCCATATACTCCCCCCACATCCAACACCCTTCACCAGTAACCCTTCCCTGCCATATTTGCCAAAAGAAAATTTCCAATATTGTAGTTTTAACCACAGGCCTGCAAATCCCCAGAGTTCACCTGCTCCTTACCTGACCGTCCCCCAAGTTCCATGGATAGGTCAGCCCATCCCCGTACCCCAAAAACCCCTCACAGACCAGTGCCACTGAACCCAGTCACATCACTGTGACATGTCATGCTCATTCACTGCACAACTACACCCTTCAAACTTATTGTAGATTTTGCCCATATGGGCATTGGCTCACCACCCTCTATTTCCTTTCTGTTTCCTATAAACCTGTGTCTAGGCTATAGAACTGTGGATCTGCTCAATTTTCTTAATTCATATCAGTGAGGTCATGTAATATTTGATCTTCAGTGTCTGGCTTCACTCAGCATAAGCTCTTCAAGATTCAACCATATTATTTCATGTGTTAAAACTGCAGTCCTTCTTACAGCTGAATAATATTCCATTGTATGTATATACCACAGCTTGCTTATATCTTCATCTGTTGAGGGCCACTTGGGTTGCTCTTAACTTTTGGCAAGAGTGAATAAAGCCACTATGAACATTGGCGTGCATATTTCTGTTCGTGTCCATGCTTTCCGTTCTCCTGGGTATATACCCAGCAGTGGAATTGCTGGATAATATAGTATTTCTATAGTTAACATCCTGAGGAAATTACAATCTCTCCTGCACAATGGCTGCACCATTCTACATTCCCACCAGCACGGGATAGGTGTTCCTTTTCCTCCACATCCTCTCCAAAACTTGTAGTACTCTTTTTTAAGAGGTACCAGCCTAATGTGTGTAAGATGGCATCTCATTGTAGTTTTGATTTGCATTTCCCTAATAGCTAGTGATGTTGAGCATCTTTTCATGTACTTTTTAGCCATTTGTATTTCTTCTTTGGAAAAGTGTCCATTCAAATCACTTGCCCATTTTTAAAAAGGGTTGCTTGTCTTTTTATTTCAAGATGAAGGATTTCTTTATATATGTTGAATATTAGGTGCCTAACAGATAGATGGTTACCAAACATTTTCTTCCATTGAGTAGGATGCCATTTCACTTTCTTGACAAATTCTTTTGAAGCACAGAAGTTTTAATTTTGAGGAGGTCACATTTATCTATTTTTTCTTTCATTGCTTGTGCTTTGTGTGTAAAGTTTATCAAACCATTTCTTACTAGAAGGTCCTGTAGACACTTCCCTACATTTTCTTCCTGGAGCTTTATGGTCTTGGCTTTTATATCATTGATCAATCTTGAGCTAATTTTTGTATAAAGTGTGAGATGGTGTTTCACTCTTATTCTTTTGGATATGGAAATCCTGTTGTCAAAGCACCATTTTGTGAAGAGGTCACTCTCTTCTAGTTGAGTGGACTTGGTGGCCTTGTCAAATATCAGATGACTGTATATGTGAGGATCTATGTTAGAACTCTCAGTTCAGTTTTGTTGGTTGGTATGTCTATCCTTGTGCCAATACCATGCAGTTTTGACCACTGTAGCTTTGTAGTATGTTTTAAAGTCAGGTAGTTTGATCCCTCCAATTTCATTTTTCTTTTTCAATATGTGTTTGGCTATTCAGACCCCCTTGCTCTTCTAGCTGAATTTCATACTTAGGTTTTCTAATTCCATAAAAAATGCTGTTGTAATTTTTAATGGGATATTGTAAATCTGTAAATCAATTTCAGTAGGATAAACCTCTTAATGATGTTTAGTCTTCCTATGCTTGACTTGGGATTATTCTTCCATTTATTTAGGTATTTTTTCATTTCCTTTAGCAATGTTGTGCAGTTTTCTGCATACAAGTCCTTTACATCTTTAGTTAAATTTATTTCTAGCTATTTGATTCTTTTGGTTGCTATTGCAAGTGGAATTTTATTTTGGATTTCCTCCTCAGATTGCTCATTATTGGTGTACAGAAATGCCACTTATTTTTGTGCATTGATCTTAGATCCTGCCACTTTACTGAGCTCATTTATCACCTTTAGAAGTTTTGTTACAGATTTCTCAGTGGTTTCCATGTATAGTATGTATATATTTCTATATATAGTATGTATATGTATATACTAAGTATGTATATACTTCTTCCTTTAAAATTTGGATGACTTTAAATATTTTCCTTGCCTAAGTGCTTGATCAGGTACACCTAACACAATGTTAAATAATAGAAGTGACAGTAGGCATCCTTGTCTTGTTCCACAACTTAAAGGGAAAGCTTTTAGCATTTTAACACACAATATGATGTTTGCTGTGGGTTTTTCATACATATCCTTTATCTTATTGAGGAAGTTTCTTTCTACTCCCATCTTTTGAAGTGTTTTTATTAGGAAAGGGTTATTTATTTTGTCAACTGATTTTTCTGCATCAATAGAGATGATCAGGTGATTTTTTTCTTTTGATCTGTTAATGTAGTATATTACATTGATTGATTTTCTTCTGTTGATTTTCTTGCATACCAGGAATTAAACCCACTTGATCATGTTGTATAATTCATGTGATGTGTTGTTGAATATGATTAGAAAGTATTTTGTTGAGGATTTTAGGATCTAGGGTCATTTGAGAGATTAGTCTATAGTTTTCCTTTCTTGTGGCATTTTTGCATGACTATGGTAATGGGTGACAGTGGCATTATAGAATGAGTTAGGCAATGTTCCCTCCATTTATATTTTTTTGAAGACTTTAAGGATTGGTGTTATTTCTTTTCAGAACAATTGCTAGAATTTACCTGTGAAGCCATATGATCCTGGGTTCTTAGTTGGGAGGTTTTCGGTAACTAATTTAATTTCATTACTTGTGATTGGTCTGTTGAGTTCATCAATTTTTTTTGTCAGTGTAAACTTCTTGTGTGTTTCTAGAAATTTGTCCATTTCATCTAAGTTATCCAACTTGTTGGAATATACTTTTGCAAAATAGCCTTTTATGATACTTTTTATTTCAGTGGGGTCAATGATGATATACCCTTCCTGATTTCTTATTTTATGTATTTGCATCTTCTCTCTTTTTTCTGTTATTCTAGCTAAGAGTTTGTCAATTTTATCAATCTTGTCAAAGAATCAGGTTTTGGTTTTATTTTTTCTACTGCTTTCTGATTTTTAATTTCATTTGGCTTTGCTCTAGTCTTTATTATTTCCTTCTTTCTACTTCATTTGGTGTTAGTTTGTTGTTCTTTTTCTAATTCCTCCAGGTGTGTAGTTAGGTCTTCGATTTTAGCTCTTTCTTTTTTTTTAACATAAACATTTATGTCTATAAATTTCCCTCTCAGCACTGCTTTTGCTGCATCCCATAGGTTTTGATACATAATGTGGTCATTTTCATTCATATAAAGGTAGTTAGTGATTTCTTTTGCAATTTCTTCCTTGACCCACTGATTGGCTAAGAGTGTGTTACTAAAATTCTATATTTTTGTGCCTTATCTGTTTCTCTGTTCCTTACTTATTTCCAGCCTCATTCCATTGTGGTTAGGGAAATTAATTTGCATAATTTCAATCTTTCTGAATTGAGAGTTGTTCTTTGGCCTACCATGAGGTATATACTAGCATATGATCTATGTGCACTTGAGAAGAATGTATATCCTGTTGTATAGGATATAATGCTTTCCATATGTCTATTAGGTCTAGGTCTTCTAATGTATTATTCAAGGTCACTGTTTTTCATTGATCCTCTGTTGAGATGTTCTGTCTAATGGTGATAATGTTGTATTAATTTCCCCCACTATAATTGTAGAGGCATCTATTTCTCCACTTAGTTTTGCCAATGTTTGCCTCATGTATTTTGAGGCACCCTGGTTAGGTACATAAAAGTTTATGATTGTTCTTTCTTCTTGATAGATTACACCTTTTAAAATATATAGTATCCTTCTTAGTCTCTTACAATAGTTTTGCATTTAAAGTCTGTCTTTTCCAATATTATTATATCTACTCTCACATTTTTTGGTTATTGTTTGCATGTAAAATTTTTTCGAACCATTTATTTGCAACCTCCTTGCATTCTTGGGTCTAAGGTGAATTTCATGTAGGCAGCATATAGATGGTTCGTATTTCCTTATCCATTCTGCCAACCTATGTCTATTGATTGGTAAGTTTAATCCATTAAAATTCAATGTTGTTGCTCTCAAGACATTACATTAGCCATATATTCTATGTTTATATATATCATACAGGTTTTTTTTTATTCTTTTTATCTTTTTAGTTATTCTTACAAGTAATCTTCATTCCTACACTCTCCTCTAACCCTTTCTTTGCTGTTTTCTTTCCTATCAGCCTGCAGAACTTCCTTCACTATTTCTTGAAGGGCAGGTTTCTCTCTTAATTTCTATTTAACTGTAAATATTTTAAATTCTCCCTCATTTTTTAATGCTAGCTTTGCTGGAAAAAGAATTCTTGGCTGGAAGTTTCTTTTTTTTTTCTTTTAGCACCTTAAATATGTCATACCACTTCCTTCTTGCCTCATGGTTTCAGATGAGAAAATCAGCACTTTATCTTATAGAGTTTCCCTTGTGTGTAACGGATTGCTTTTCTCTTGCTGCTTTCAGTATTATCTCATTGTCTTGAACATTGGAATATTTGAAAAATATATATCTTGTTGTAGGCCTGTTAGGACTTATACTGTTTGAGGTGCACTGTGCTTCCTGGACTTGTATGTTCATGTCCCACAAAAGAGGTGGAAATTTTCAGCTATTATTTCCTCCCACATTCCTTCTGCCCCTGTTCTCTTCTCTTCTCCATCTGGGACGCCTATAATGCATATGTCTTTGTGTTTTGTGTTGTCATTCAAATCCCTAAGCCCCTGCTGGATATTTTCTATCTTTTTATCTATCTGTCCTACTATTTGTCTGATTTCAGATGTACTGTCTTAGACATCACTGATTCTTTCCTCTGTTCAAATATGCTGTTATGTGCTTCCAGTGTATTTTTGATTTCTTGCATTGTACCATTCATCGCCATCTGATCCATTATCTTTTTATGTATGTTTACAATTTCTTCAGTATGTTCTCCCAGTGTCTTCTCAATAATGTTTCTCTCTTCTGTCTGGGTATATCTCAGGCTGCTGTACTCATCAATAAATCACTCTGAAGCTTGCCACCCACAGGAGATATGCCCAGTTTTTGCAAATAAAATAAAGAAAAAGAATTTAAAAAGGAACTGATAAAAAATAAAAATAACAGGTCCAAGAAGACCCAAAACAAGGGAAAAATCTGTTTATACATTCTCTGCCATAAGGTACCTGCAAAGTGCCCTATAACCCAGTGGATTCCCTTCTCTTTGGAGTTTATACCAGAAATTGAACCAGGAACCTCATATATGCAAGGCAGGAATTCCTCCACTGAGATTCAGCATCTCCACAGGTTTAGCAGGCTTCTGAAAGTGTGTCTCGGTCTTCCTGCCCCCATTCACTCATGCAAGTAGAGCTTCTAAAATTTTTCAAGAGCCACGCTGGTTAGGTGGCTGCCTCTGCCCCTTACTGACCAGTTCCTCTCTCTCCTAGGGCAACTGGGTGTGGCAGACTGCTTGATGAAATAACCCTACCTTTCTTCCTGGAGTCACCTCAGTGCTGTTTGGGGTCTTATTTGAGATTCAAAGGGGGCACAGCTGGCCAAACTCACTGAAAAGAAACCACTCTTCACCCTCCACCAGACCTTTCTTCCTCCAAGGGAGCACTCTCTCCCATTCATTTGGCAGCTGTTAGCCAAGGGTTTTGCTAAGGCTATTTGCCTTGATGGGGTTATATGTGCAATTTCCAGCCACAGGGGTGAGTAACTCACAGTTTTCCTTTAGCTTTTTTATCTGTCTCAGTCCCTCCTGGATGATGCATAGCACTTTCATGTTCTATAGATCCCCAAATCAGTTTCCTTGGGTAGGTTTTTGCCCTTTCTCCATTGTTTTCTGTGAGAGAGTTGACCTCTGTGTATCTACTTTGACACCATCTGCCTAGAAGTCTCAGTAGTTGTATATTTTGACAATGATCTTTAAAAATTTGTAACAAATATTTCAAAACAATGCAAGGTGTTGGTGATGGGGTGAAGTATGGGAGTCCTGAATGATCATACACATGTTTATTTTGTAAGTTCATACCTTTTAATATGCACTTATTGGTTATGTATGTTTATGTATGAATATTCAAATTCAATAAAAAAAGAAAAAAATATTTTACCCCCCCAAAAAAAGAAGTTACTATGAACAATTGTTTGCTCACATATTAGATAACCTGGATGAAATAGACAAATAACTAGAAACATACAAATTACCTAAAATGACTCAGAAAAAATAGATCTACACACAGACACATACACACACACACACCAAAAAATAGAAGTAAAGAGATTGACTCTGAAAATTCTCAATAAAGTAAAGAACAGGACCAGATTGCTAAACTAGTGAATTTCAGACACATTCCAAAAAGGATTAACACAATACTATTCAAATATTCTCAAAAAAATAAAGAGGAGGGAACACTTCATATTCATTCTATAAGGCCATCATCACCTTCATAGCAAAGCCAGAGGAAGATATCACAATAAGAGAAAATTAAAGATCAATAGCCATTATTTATATTCAAATATCCTCAATGAAATTCTAACAAACTGAAGAGAATCACACATTAGAAGAATTATACACAATGATCAATTTGGATTTATACCAGTTATTCAAGGATAGATCAACATAAGGAAAAAAATTAATGCAACATACCACATTAACAGAAATAAGGAATAAAAAATATGATCACCACAATTGATGCAGAAAAGACATTTGATGAAAACCGGAGCAATTTCTTGATGAAAACATACAAAATCACAGAATAGAAGGAAACTATCACAAAATGATAAAGCACATATTTGGAAAACCAAAAGCTAATATCATATCCAAACTTAAAAGAATGAAGCAATCTCCCTAAGAATAGAAACAAGACAAGAACGTCCACGATCACAATGTTATTCAACATTATCTGGAAGTACTAGAGTAATTTGGCAAGCAAAAGAAAACAAAATCACTCAATTTTGAAAGGAAAAAGCAAAAGACTCTCTTTTTGCAGATGACATGATCCCATATACAGAATATCCTGAAAAATTCCCAACAATGCAATTAGAAGTAATAGAAAAATTCAGCAAAATGGTAAGGAATGAGATTAAACTATAAACTCAGTGGTGTTTCTAAACATTAATAAGAACCAACATGAAGAAGAAATCAAGAAAAAAAAGTCCATTTACAATATCAACTAAAGGAATCAAATGTATAGGATTATATCTATCAAAGAGTGCAAATGAATTGTACATGAATATATATATACAAATAGTCAAAGCAACTGGAAAAAGAATATAGATTTTAAGGATTCATACTTCCTAATTTTAAAACTTATTACAAAGCAACAGTAATTAAAACTTTCTGGTGCTGGCACAAGGATGGTCATATAGACCAATGGAATGAAATTAAGAGTGCAGAAATAAACTCTCACATTTATGACTAATTGATTTTTTACAAGGTTGCAAAATCCACTCAGTGAGGAAAGAAAAGTATCTTCAACAAATGGTGTTGGGAGAGATGGATAAGCATATACAAAAGAATAGAGCTAGACAGCTACCTCCGTCATATACCAAATTCAACTCAAAGTGGATCAAAGTCCTAAATATAAGAAATAAAGCTAAAAAAAGTCCTGAAAAGAAACCTAGGGAATCATCTTCAAGAGCTTGCATTAGAAAATGGTTTCTTAGACATTAAAAAAACTAAATGGTTCTCAGCATTTTAAAAAATATATGATCAAAGAACATTCTCATGAAAGTAAATAGACAATAAAAAGATGGGATAAAAATATTTGGAAACAACATATCCACTAATGTTTAAAATCCAGACTATATTACGAATTATTCAAAAAACTAAAAAAATGAAAAAACAAACAATCCAACTTTTTTAAATGGGAAAAGTATATGAATAAATTTTTCTCCAAAGAAAATATTCATATTACCAATAAGTACATGAAAGGATGCTCATCATTAGCAATTCAGTATATGGAAATATAAACAGCAATGAGATACCATTTCATACCTACTAGACTGGTTCCTATTTAAAAAATAGAAAATAAGTTTTAGAAAGGCTATGGATAAATAGGAATGCTAGTTCATTGTTGGTTGGATAGTCAAATTGAGCAACCACTATAAAAAAAACAGATTGGCATTTCCTCAGAAATTAAGCAAGGGCATACTTCAGAGATGTTATGGATTTGGTTCCAGACCACCTTGATAGAGCAAGTCATATGATATCTTTGTTTCCCCATGCATATAAAATTAGGATTGCACTACAATGTAGACTATTAACTGTGAAATAATATTATGTCTAAAATCAATGTACATACCTTAATTTAAAATAATTTTTTGCTAAAAATGCTAACCACTGTCTGAGCCTTCAGTGAGCCATAATATTTTTGCTGGTGGAAGGTCTTGCCCTGATGTTGATGGCTGCTAACTGACCAGGGTGGTAGCTGCTGAAGGTTGGGGTGGCTGCAGAATTTATTAAAATAAGACAACAATGAAGTTTGCCATATTGATTGATAGTTAGTTTCATGAACAATTTCTCTTTAGCATACAATGCTATTTGACAGCATTGTAGACACAGTAGACTTCCTTTTAAAATTGGAATAAATCCCTTCAAAACCTGCTTATACTTTCTCAACAAAGTTTAGGCAATATTCTAAATCTTTTGTTTTCATTTCAACAATGTTCACAGGATCTTCACCAAGTGTAGATTCTGTCTCAAAAAAACCCTTTCTTTGCTCATCTAATAAGCAAAATTGCATCCATCCAGGTTTTATCGTGAGATTGCAGAAATTCAGTCACATCTTCAAACTCCACTTCTAATTCTAGCTCTTTTTCTGTTTTCATCAACTCTGCAGTTACTCTGTGCACTGAAGACTTAAAACCCTCAAAGTCATCTATGAGGGTTGAAATCAACTTCTTACAAACTCCTATCAAGATTGATATTTGACCCCTTTCCATGAACCACAGTAGTTCTTGTTGACATCTGGAATGGTATTTCCAGAAATTTTTCTTAGGAAACAGTGGGGATCGAACCTGGGACCTCATACATGGGAAGTAGGTGCTCAACCTATTGAGCTACATCCACTTCCCTCCGGCAGGTTTTTAATTCATGCGCAGATATATAAGAAGAATCAATATCTATGACAATTTTAGCTTTACAAAATATATTTCTTAAATAATGAGAATTAAAAGTCAAAATTTCTCCTAGATCCATGATTGCAGAATGGATGTTGTGTTAACAGGCATGAAAACAACACTAATCTTGTTGTACATCTCCATCAGAGCTCTTGCATGACCAGGTACATTGTCAATGAACAGGGATATTTTCAATGGAATCTTTTTTTCTTATCATTCTGAGCAGTAGGTCTCAACAATAGGCTTAAAATACTCAGCAACCCATGTTGTAAACTGGTTGCTCTCATCTAGACTTTCTTGTTCCATTTTTGGAGCACAGAGTAGATTCATGTAATTCTTAATGACACTTGAATTTTCAGAATGGTAAAGAAATATTACATTCAACTTAAAGTGAGCAGATGCCTTAACCCCTAACAAAAGAGTCAGCTTGTCCTTTGCAGATTTGAAGTCTTTAAGCCACACATTGATGTCTCACCTGTAGCTATATAATTCCTAGGTAGCATTTTCATTCAAAATAAGGTTGTTTTTCTACATTGAAAAACTCTTGTTTAGTGTAGTCATTTAATCAATTATCTTAGCTAGATCTTTTTGAAAATTTGCTGCATCTTTTACTTCATGACTTACTGCTTTGCTTTGCACTTTTATGCTATGAACCTAAACTCTCTCAGTCTTCAGAGAATGGATGAGGGAGAGATTATGCTGTGGATTATGCTTTGGTTTAAGGGAATGTGTTGGCTGGTTTGATCTTCTATCCAGGCCATTACAACTTTCACCATATCAGCAATAAGGTTGTTTTACTTTATAATCATTCAGGTGTTCACTGAGGAAGCACTTTGCATTTCCTTCAAGAACTTTTCCTTTGACTTCAAAACTTGGTTAAATGTTTGGCCCAAAAGGTCTATCTTTCAGTCTACCTCAGCTTTCAACATGCCTTCCTCACTAAGCTTAATCATTTCTAGCTTTTGGTTTAAAGCAAGAAACAGGTAATTATTCCTTTCAATAGAAAATATAGAGGTCATTGTAATTAAATGTGCTAAATTCAATATTGTATTTCAGGCAACAGGGAGGAAAAGGAAGGGCGAGAGATGGGGCAATAGCTGGTCAGTGGAATAGTCTGAACATACACATTTATAGATTAAGTTTACCATCTTCTATGGGCATGGTTCATGGCACCCCAAAACAGTTACTATAGTAACATCAAAGATCATTGACCACAGATTACCATAACATATATAAAACTAATGAAAAAGTTTGAAATAATGTGATGATTACAAAAACATAACACAGAGACATGATGTGAGCACATGCTGGTGGAAATATGGAACAAGTTAATTTGCTTTACGCAGAGTTGTCACAATTTGTAAAAGAAAAAAATGCAATAGCTGCAAAGCATAATACAGCAAAGCATAATAAAATGAGGTATACCTGTGTAGAACTACCATATGACCCAACAATCCCATTTGTAGATATATGTCCAAAAGAATTGAAAGCAGGGAACTGAACAGCTCTTTGTACACTGCTAGTAATAGCAGCATCATTTACAATGGTCAAAAATTGGAATCAACCCAAGTGTCCATTTACTGATGAACAGATAAACAAAATGGGACATATACATAAACTGAAATATAAAGGAATGACGTACTGATAAATGCTGTAATTTGGGTGAAATTTGGGGACATGTTTAGTGAAATAAGCCAGACACAAAAGTACAAATATTGTACAAACCCACTGATATAAAAAAATTAGAATAGGAAACCTAATAAATTCAAAAATTAGAATACCAGTTACCAGGAACTAGGGAGTGGGTAAGGAATGGGCAAAAATGTTTACTTGGTACAGAATTTCTATTTAGGGTGATGGAAAAGTTTTGCAATGGATAGTGGTAATGGTAGCACAACATTGTGAATGTAACTAACACCAGAGAACTGTATACTTGAAAGTGTATACAGTGTGACATTTTAGGGCATATATATGTTACCAGTATAATTTTTTTTAAAATTCCAAAGAGCTGTTTAATACAAAGAGAGAACCCATAGGTAAAGTAAGGACTATGGATCATAGTATAAATATAATAATATTGTTTTATCAATTGTAAGAAAGAAGCCAGTTTAAAAAAAATATTGATAATAGGGGAAAACTGTGATGGGTGTGTATACAGGAATTCTGTATTTTTGCATGGTTTTTCTGTAAACCTACAAAAGCTTAATAATGATAAAACAAATATTACTAAAAGAACTACCAGGAAAATAAATAAAATAAATCTTTTAGCAATGAGGAGGGGGGATAAATGAAAAGAATGACCAAAATTACTTACTAATGATATAATTTAAGTTTCAAGTGAAAATTACAATTCTAGAAAACCTAGTGTCCGCCACATGAACTCTTTTATTAAACTTTAATTTCTGCCTTATGGGTTTGAGGGTAACTATTAATTAATGTGTTTTGGAGTAATTTAAAATGAAATAATATTTGCAAAATCTGCATATCTCTGTGAACCTATATTTTCCAGATGAATGTTTTTTAAAAAATTTTATGCAATTATATATAGGTAAAATCCATTCAAATTGCCAAATAGATGGATTTAAATATAAGCAAATGTGAAAATTTCATTAATAAAATTTCAGATTACAAAGTGGAATTTATTCATTACAAAATCACCACATATTGAGTTTTGGTGTAGAAGATTAACATTAAAGAATAATATGAACAGATAAAAAAATGATAAGCAATATTCCTTCTCTTTTTTCACCATATAATTATGTATGTTCATATTTCCTCCACACTTTTCATTCAAACCAATGGAATGAATGGAGAAATAGAACTGAAAATAGAATCTTTCAAAAGGATAAAACCATTTTTCTCTTCTCAAAATTTTATTTGGATTTGGGGATATAACATTGTTAAATGCATTATTTCATTAAAATATAAGGGATTTATTACTTTTAATAAATTAAAGAATTATGTTTACTTATATTAGTTTTAATTTCAAATATGGTAATTTTCCATAGATATAATATAAGGAAATTTAACTTATTTAGGATTTTCAATAAGTGTGTTGAATATAAATTGTTCCTGAAACCAAAACAATATGAGGAAAGATGTATGTAAATTCTATTAAATATATTCTGCAATATTTCAAGGAATCTCGATATACTTTTGTATGCATTTTACCTACCCTCTTCTGATTGTGAAATCTCCATGCAAATAATAATAATAGCATGGCCCTATTAGATGCCTGACTATCATTTTCCTTTATTCTCCTCTCCACAGCATTTATGTATTTTGATTCACACTGAATTATTCTTGCCACATTTGGAAAATTTTGTAGACTCTATCAAGCTGATAAAATCTTCAGAGTTTTGCTTTTTTTGTTCAAGATATACACACAGAGACCTATAAAACTAAAGATCTGCTTGGTCCCTGGGAAACACTTGCTGAGTTTTCCTGGCCATGGGGAGGCCCAATATATCCTATTTTATGTCAAGGGGGATTTACTCACTAAACTTCCCTGCTGACCTGCATAATTGTGCTGATGACCTGTGGAAATAGGTGAAGACTTCTACGGTTTAGCCTTCATTTCCAACTCTTTCCTAGGAGCTTTTTAGCCTCTCCTACATTCTGATCCTCTCTTGATTGGCATCCATTAATAAGAATTTTCAGAAAGTGAGAAAAGGACTACTTTGTGCTTCGTAACTTAAAATATGAGAGCTACCATTTGTTATTATCCTATACTTTGTACAAGTGTCTCTTCAAAGCAGTTTTAATAAGAGTCATGCACTAATAAGTAAATACTTTTACTTATTTCTTTTTAAAATCCATTCTAAAATATATCCCATTTCAAAATTGATTAACTACTGGGCAATTTTGTTTTTATTTTTGTGAACCTTTACAACAGTGTATGATTATTCTTCATGCCATAATGTTACTTCAAGCACTTAGAAAATACATTTTGTTGGGGTTTGCATGAAATTATTAATATATTACAATGTAAATAAATTATGTTTATAATATGACATAAAATTGAATGCATATCAAAACAACATTGACCTATGAAACTTTTAAAAATAATTTTTTGTTAAATTTAACCAAAAAAATCTGTGTTAATTTTATTGATAATAAGCATTATTACGAATTTAAATAAGCTCAGATGTATAGCCAAGGGATCCTTACCAATCAGGAGCTGAGGGAAAACTGTCCTCTCTGGAGAGTGAAATCATCATTCCTCCTTAACTCCTGAGAGGAATATCCCACACGTGTGCTTCCTAAGGAATAACCATGTGTGCAAAGAATCTAGAAGCAGAATTGTTTATATGATTAAGGATAAATGTAAATCTTCCTGAGAAGCGTCTAAATTTTTTTAAGGGAAAAAAGAGGTGGGATCATGGATTTTGCAAAGTCTCCATAATTGTGCAAAGCAAGTATTCGTGTTACAGAAGATAAATTTCATTCAACATTTTTAGGTATATTTACGTGCTTAAATTCATGTGTTCCTCTAAAACAACTAAAGAAATATCCACAAAAAAAGCCATGAGGTGTCTCAAGATGTTTAGCAGTTTATTTCTGCTCTATAATCTAAATTAATATTCATAGACTGAGTTTTACTGGTTTTACTTTTATTATAGGTTATTTGATTTAAAATTGGGAACTGCTGAATTATATGTGATACATAGACTACACTCAAAATAAAGAAAATATAATGTTATAGAACTTACCAAGATATTGAACTAGCACAAGAACTAAGAATGAAATATGACTAGAACTATATTTTACTGGATAGTTAAGCTATTAAGAGGCAACAGTTATTTAACAAAACATTTCATAGAAATCAACCCAGAAATGCAAACTTCGTCCATAAAACAGGAAAGAATTTGTAGAGATATCCAGTGAAGTTTTCTGAAAAATTTCTTATATTTATTGGCAGAATATTAAGGCTAAATATACTGTATATAGATTTTAAATGTACTAATTCATTTCATGTGTCAAAAATTCATGAGGAATAATGTTCCCACTTTTTTTGTTTCCACATTTTACAATTGTAAAGTAAATAATTTACAAATATCCCTGAGGTAGTAAGAAACAGGACAGAAATGCCAAACTATTTCTCTCTCTCACACCCAAAGCTGTGCCTTTTACCATCAAATGCACTCTGAAGTAAAAGATGGATGGTAACTTTAATCTAGGGAAACTTGAGAATTTATACAGGCCAAAAGAAAAAGATGCAATCTACAGATATAGAGGAAAGCAATGAGATTTCTAACGATCCTAAAAATGCATTATTTTGATGAAGGAAATATAAAAAAATCAACAGGAATTTGGGCTTCTCCAATAGCCTGCGCTCATGTCAATATTATCAGCTTTATCACTGATTATTTCATTTCTATTTCTAAAAAAATAATTTCCCACTTATGGACTTTTCTTCATTAAGGTGGTGGAATAAACATAAATAAATTGAAAGGTTATTACAGAAAAACAATTTGTTAAAATATTTTGCAAAAGAACTAGAAATTCATGTGCATATAATCAGTGAAAAAAATGCAAATTACTATTATTTTCTATATTTAATATTATCCAAAGCATATATTAATTTTGTAATTATAGATATATACAAAACAAATATTAATTAAAACTCTAACTTTTTTAACTATTATCACATTATTCTTACAAATAATATTTTAAAATTATATCCCTGAAGAAAATGTTTTAGTGTTGAGAGGATAATTAATACTGAAACAGCATTTATTCATGATTTTGAATGTTCCAAGGTAAGCACAAATAAAATAAATGTGGTTACAGTAGTTATTTTCAATATGGAAATTTCAGTAAAATGTGGAATATTATTCTGATTTTTTATGTTGATCCATTCTTGCATACCTGGGATAAAACCCATTTGATCATTGTGTATAATTCAATTGATGTGTTGTTGGATTTGATTAGCAAGTGTTTTGTGGTGAAATTTTGCATCTAAGTTCACCTGAGAGATTGATCTGTAGTTTTCTTTACTTGTAGCATCATTACGTTGATTTGGTTTAAGGGTGATGAGTTACATAATATTCCATCTTCAATTTTTTTGAAGAGTTTGAGCAGTATGGGTATGAGTTCTTTACAGAATGATTGATAGAATACACCTCTGAAGCCTTCTAGTCCTGGGCTATTCTTGTCAGGGAGGTTTTTGATGACTAATTCAATCTCAATACTTATGATTGGTCTGTGAGTTCTATTTCTTCTTTCATCAATGTAGGTTTCTTCTGTGTTTCTAGAAATTCATACATTTCATCTAAATTGTCCATCTTGTTGGCATACAATTTTTCAAAGTATCCTGTTATGATACTCTATTTCTGTGAGGTCAGTGGTGATATCCCCACTCTCATTTCTGATTTTATTGATTTGCATCTTTTTTTTTTTTTTTCTGTTAATCTAGTTTAGGGTTTATTTCTTTAATCTGTTCAAAGAATGAAGTTTTTGGTTTTAAATTTTTTCTAATGCTTTCTCAATTTCATTTAATTCTTTCTAATCTTTGTTATTTCCTTTTTTCTGCTTGCTCTGGGATTAGTTTGTTATTTTTCTACTTCCTCCAGGTGTGCAGTTATGTCTTTGATTATAACTCTTTATTCTTTTTTAATGTAGATATTTAGGGCTATAAATTTCCCTTTCAGCACTAATACAGCTGAATCCCATGAATTTTAATATGTTGTGTTCTCATTTTCATTTGCTTTGAGGTAGTTAATAATTTCTCTGGTAATTTCCTCTTTGACCCACTGATTGTTTAACAATGTGTTATTTAACTTCCATATATTTTTTACTATTTCTGTTCTTCATTCTTATTGACTTCCATCTTCTTTCTGTTGTGGGCAGAGAAAATGTTTTGTATATCTTCAATTTTTCTAAATTTGTTGAGACTTGTTCTATGACCTAGCATTTTGCCTATCATGAAGAATGATCCCTGAGCACTTAGATGAATGCATATCCTGCTGTTGTTTGGTTGTAATATCTTGTATAAGTCCATTAGGTCTAGTTCATCTAATGTGTATTAAAGAGCTCTATTTCTTTTTTGAGCCCCTGTTGAGATGTTATGTCTAATGGTGATGATGGTGTATTGCAATCCCCCACTATAATTGTAAAGGCATCTATTTCTCCCTTAATTTAGCCAGTATTTGTCTCAAAAATTTTTGGGCACCCTAGTTATGTGGTTAAGTATTTATGGTTGTTATTTATTTTTTGTAGAGTGCCCCTTTTTATTAATATATAGTGCCATTCTTTGTCTCTTACAACAGTTTTGCATTTAAAGCCTATTTTGTCCAATGTTAACATAGCTACCTATGCCTTTTTGGATACTATTTGTGTGTATAATGCAGGTAGAGACCCTGGACTGCCAGCTATGCCAATTGTAATGCAGGTGATCAAGCCCAACCAGCTAATTTGATATTCCAGAAAAACCACATGGAAGCCCAGCAATTGTCATGCCTTTATTACTTACTCATACACAGACCTTGGAGGTGGCAGGCCTGGGGATGTTCAGCCTACTTACGGACTTGGCAGTGGCTAGGAAGAAAGTACAACACCATGCTGTGTGGTCCCTAACAGATACAAGCATCTTTTATAAGGTTACAAACAGCGGAACACAAGGGTTACTAGTTAACAATTACCAGACCTCCTGATTAATCATAGGTGCTCCTTCTAGGCTTACATCCAACCCCTTGTTTATGAGGGTTAGGTGGTTAGCCAGAGCAGCCTGTCCTTTTTCCAGGGCCTCAGGTTCACAGAAAGGGCATTCTACCTTCATTTACCCTACACTCCTCCCTAATGCTCTGTCAGACTATCTACCCATTAAATCTTCTGCAATATCTGAGCAGTTAGGGCACTAATACAGTGTATCCCATGTCCACAGCAACAATATAAGGCAACAGAAAAGCATAAATCCATCCAAAATGTACAATCAATGGCATTCAGTACATGCAATGTAACTGATATTCACATTTTACATAAGATTTCACTAGTCCCTAGTTCCATGTTACATTTTTAAAATTTTCTTCTAGTAATTTACATGTCCATAGACTTTCCCTTTCCACAACTGTCATATCCATATAATAGCTCTGCTAGTCATAAACACCATGATGTGCTCTCACCATTTCCATTTATTTCCAGATTTACAACCTTTTAACCAATTCTGCACAGACTAACCCTGTTTTCCATTTTCTATACATTTATAAGGATATTCACCTATATAATCACCTTAAGTGCAGTTACCAAGGTCAAGAAATTCAACCTTAATACAAAGGTTGCAGTCTATATTCCAATTCTTTATATTAATATTACTGGATTTGGTGGTGCAGGGTTGACAGATGGGTAGATTAGGAAGGGCATGTAACTACAGTAATGTCCTTTTGAGCCTTCTTTGCTCCCTTGTTAGATCTTGTCCAGGGTCATGCATTACCTTTGATGCCATTGTTTCTTTAGTTGCTCTTTTTCTTTCTCCTTTTTATTATGGGAACATTCACACAACAAATTTTCCCATCTCAACCACTTGCAAGCATATTTCAGTGGTATTAATCACATCTATAAGGTTGCAGTACCCTTACCACTGGCCATTAATACAACTGTTCCATACCATATCTTTTCCCCCTCTTAATTCTCTAAGTTTCCTTTAGTAACATTAAATGGACTTAAGATTTCCAATCAGTGAAACTGCATAGGTCAAATGACCTCATTTCTCCAGTTTGTGTAGCTTAGGCAAACTAAGCTAGGCCAAATGACCTCATTTCTCCAGTTTGTATAGCTTAGGCAAACTGTTGCCTATGCCTTGAGGCATAGGCAACAACAGATTATTACTTCCCCTTCTGGGTCTGGCATCCCAGGTCTGTGCACACACTATTATCTCTGCTTGGAAGGCTTCCAAACCCACCTGGCTTTCTCGGACTTATATTCCAAGCACCTCTTCTGGGAAGCCTTCCTAAATATCCTCCTATGGGCTCTCCAACCCATCAGGCAGCTGGTCCCTTAACTTGTAATCTCAATGCCTGCATGGGTATGCTATTAGCATTTCAACTGGAGCAGAGGCAGCAGCTAAAGGCCATCCCTTATTGCCTTTTATTTGTTCCTTTAAAAGGCTATTCATCTTTTCCAGCTCCTCCACAGCACAAGACTGCGTGAGGTGATTGGTCACTGTCCCATCCAGTGAGACAAATGTCCCAGTCATTGGAGTGAACACAATGAACCTGGAACTGCTGGACTAGGCACCAAGAAGTCTGGCAGCCACAATGTCCACCTTTCCTGTGCAGCCACTCTGCTGTTTCTTGGGTTTTATCCACTGGTAGGTATCCTAAGGATCTTTTCCCCCACAGACAGTGGCACACAACAGCTTACTCCTCTTCCAGCACCTTCAATCCACCCCTGGAAGGGGATGGTGGTCCTCAGAGTGACAGGACAATATTGGGACTGAAACCCAAGGGTTATTTGTTCGGAATGTTGCCTTTGCCACAAACATCACCCAAAGCCAATATTGGTGGAAGCCACATCCAATTCACACGGTAAGTCAGGGTCCACCCCCGCCCCCTTACTGACTTCTTTAAAGGAGCTTGCTGGGAGTTCCTCCAATTCTCATGCACAATTTTCCATGATTAACACATAAGCATTAGAAGTTGGGATACAAATTGGGGCTATGTAAATAACCCTATGACAACACTTGAAAGGTCCTTTGCATATCTGGCCATATCCAGCCATTGCTGGATGCTACAAGAGTCTGAAACACTGCAATGTATTCTCCATCCATTATGCAGAGATTGCCAGCTGCTTCAGGCATCTAAATCTACAACAAACTGAATTTTCTTTCTTAATTTTAATACACTTCTTAAACACTCCCAATGCAATGTATAACACATCAAATGAACTTATATTGGTTCTTATTTCTACAACCCCACCAGTGTATAATAATGATACATGTTAATTAGCAGGTATTTGACTTCAGCAGCACAGAAAAAAAACTACTTATTATGTGATCTTCCACTTTAATATGCAGATAGAAGTGGCCTCTGAAAAACACATTCCTTTATTCATTCAAGCCTTGTCTTACATATTTCTACCCTGATTTTATGAAAACCAGACTCCTTTCTATATCCATTTAGGTCTCATATCCCTCATTCTGTTCTGTGACTAAAGTTTTTAAAATTTTATAGATAGACCCATCAAATCTTACTCAACTTTAATCCCAAAAATTCCTTTTCCATGAACCTTCTGTACTTTCTTTATCCTGTTTGGATCAAGCAGACAAACACAAAAAGAGTTGAGACACACCAACAGACTAATTTGATTCATAACTCTTACTCTGGTATGGCTGTTTCCAAGCTCTCCATCATTTCATATCTTTAGTTCTCACTGTTTTCAAGATCTTTAGAATCAGTGTTGCCTGTAATATGAAGGCTTGTTTTTGGAAACACTTTTTATAGTTATCAGCAACCAGTTAGGATTTCCTCTCTGATCAGAATAGACTAGTCTAAGCTGTCTTTTGAGCTCCTCTTTTGTCTGGCATACACAGGATTCAGCAGCCTCTTGTTTATTAGAGAAATCTCCTAAGGCGACTAACAAGGGCCAAGAAGCAGCTGCAGCTACAGCCCAATGCTCTTTTTCATGAAGACACCTTCTACGTTTTTCTCTAACTATACTATATTCCTCTCTAGCTGCACAAACCCTACAGTTGTATATGGGGCATCCCCCAAGTCATGTACAGGAGCCCAAGACTGATTTCCTAGGCACAAGCAGACTGACAAGGTTAGCCATAACCACACAGAGGAATGAGGCCACCCTGGGATTTCCCCTGACAGACTTTTCAATAAAGTATGAGATTCCCTTCACAGACTTCCCAATAAAGGGAGTGCCATACCACCCATGGCTCTTACACCATCAGGAGATGCTGGAATACACTGCAGACTCTGGAACACCCTGCCAACTATGCCAACTGGAACACAGGTAGAGAGCCTGGCTTGCCAACTTTGCCAATTGTAATGTAAGTGATCAAGCCTGACCAACTAATTTGATATTCCAGAGAAACCACACAGGAGCCCAGTAACGGTCATGCTTTTATTACTTATACACAGAACCTGGTGGTGCCAGGTTGGAGGGTGCTTAGCCTACTTACAGCACCCGTTGGCAGCCAGACAGGAGGTACAACATCATACTCCATGCCTTACTGTATGCCACCTAACAGACAGGGTAAGCTTTTATAAGGTTACAAACAGCAATTGTTACTAGTTAACAATTACCAGACCACGTGATTATTATCGCAGATGCTTCTTCTACACTTACATCCAACTGCCTGTTTATGAGGGTCAGGTGGTTTGCCAGACGAGCCTGTCCTTATTCCAGGGCCTTGGGTTCATAGAAAGGACATTCTGCCTTCATTTACCCTACAGCATGTAAAATAATTTTCCAACCTTACACTTGCAACATTTTTTTGCCCCTGGGTATTAGGTGAGTTTCTTGTAGGCAGCATTTAGATGGGCCATATTTCCTTGTCCACTTCACCAATGTGTGTCCTTTGATTGAAGATTCTAATCCATTAGCATTCAATGTTATTACTATCAATGTAGTACCTATTTTAGCCATCTTTTCTTTAGGCTTATATATATATATATATATATATATATTTTATACTTTTAGTTACTCTTTATCAATAATCTTCCTACACTCTTCTCCAACCCTTTCCACTTTTCCCCTATCAACCTGCAGAACTCCTTTTACCATTTCATAAAGGGCAGGGCACTTGTTGACAAATCCTCTCAATTTATGTTTATCTGTGAATATTTTGAACTCTCCCTGATTTTGAATGATAATTATGCTGGTTTTAGAATTCTTGGCTGACCAGTTTTTTCTTTCTGCACCTGACCTATGTCAAAACAACTGCATTCTCACCTCCCTGGTTTCAGATGTGAAATCAGCACTTAGTCTTTTCAAGGTTCCCTTGTATGTGATAGATCTCTTTTCTCTTGCTGCTTTCAGGATTCTGTCTTTGTCTTAACCTTTAGACAGTCTGGTATGTACTAGTCTAGCCAAAGGGGTGCTGATGCAAAGTACCAGAAATCTGTTGGCTTTTTAAAGGGTATTATTTGGGGTAAAAGCTTGCAGTTAAAGAGCCCAACTCAAGGTTGATTTCTCACCCAAAGTCAATTGCCACCTGTTGAAGTAAGATGACAGGCAATGTCTGCATAGTCTCTCCTTCCTTCTTCCTATTAAGGATCCATGGCTCTAGCTTCTTTTGATCTCAGTTGAAGGCTGGAGGGCTCATTTATTTCTAGAGCTTTTCAGGTGTTCAGGGCTCTGGTCTCTGCAGCTACAAGCTATCAGCTGAATGACTTAGCTTTCTCCAGGGCCCCAAGATCAAAGTTTTCTGCTGTGCCTATAGAGCTCTCTCTGTCTTCTGTGTATCTTCTCCTATGTTCTGCTTGGGTGAGTCTACATTTACATAGCCCACCAAGGGGGTGGGGACTCAAACCTGCATGTCCTAATGACATGGTTGAATCAAAGCCCTGATCTTGATTTGATCAAGTAAAATTAAAGCCTTTCAATTTAAATCAACCAAGGGGTATCATGCAAAGAGGAACAGACCAGTTTACAAACATAATCTAGATCTCTTTTTGGAATTCATAAATAATATCAAACTGCCACATGCTAAATATGTGTAGTAGGTCTACTAGGATTTGTTGTTTTTGGAGAATGCTGCAGTTCATAGTCATGTTTATCCATGTATCTCATAAGAGTTGGGAATTTTTCAGCCATTATTTCCTCAAATACTTTACTCCCTTTCCCATCTCTTCTCAATCTGTGATGCCCATAATGCTTATGTTTGTCTGCTTTGCATTGTCAGTTAATTCCCTGAATCCCTGAATTTTTTTTTATTTCTTTTATTATCTGTGTGATTTCAAATGTCCTGTCTTTGACATTGCTAGTTCTTTCCTCTGCCTGTTCAAATCTTCTATTATGTGCTTCTAGTGCATTTTTAATTTCTTACATTTTTCCTTTCATCACTGTAAGTTTTTTTTTATCTTTTTAATGTATGTTTACAATTTCTTCTGTATATTTCCATAGTGTCTTTTGGTAAACTTAATCTCTTCCTTCATTTCACTGATTTGATTAAGGATATTTGTTTGTACATCTTTGATTAGTTGTTCCACATTATACACCTCTTCCTGTGTTTTAGGTTGTTCATCAGACTGGGCTATGACTTCTTATTTCTTAGTATGACCTGTAATTTTTTGCTGGTGTCTAGGCATCTTTTTTTTTTATCATAATGGGCTTATTCAGTTAGTTAGTTCATCCACTTAGTCTGTGGTTTTATTTTTCTTTGGTTTTTTGTTAGGAATCCTCTTCATCCTGGGTTCCACTTATTCTATATCCTTCTAGTTACCCATGTTCAAAGGAAAAATAATAGATCTGCAAAAAGGAAAGAATGAAGAAGAGCAAAAAGAAAAAGAAAAGAAAAAACTAAAAAATCAAGGAAAAAGGACAAGGAAAAAACCAGAAAGAATAAATAATAAGAGGGGAAATAGTAAAAAGGAATAAAAATTTTAAAAGATAAAAAAAAGGAAAACTAAAAAATCTAAAATATAATATAAAGTAAAGTAAAGTAAATGAAATAAACAAAATACCAGATAAGTTTAAAAAGAAGAAGGAAAGATGAAACAGGGAGAGGCAGAAAGGAAGGAAGAAAGGAAGAGGGAAAAAATGAAAGAAAAGAAATCTAAAAGGAAGGATAGAGAAAAAATAAAAAAGAGGTAAATAATAAAAAATAGAAAGGGAAGAAAAAGAAAAAGAAACAAATGGGGAAAAATAAAAGACAATAGGAATGGGAAGAGATGAAAGAAAAGAAGAAAAATGTTTAGAAGGAAATAAAATAAGGAAGAGGAGAAGAAAAACAAACAAGCAAATAAAACAATAGAAAAATCTGGGTCTCCCTCTCAGATCACCAAACTACCTAGGCTTTTCTAATGCTGCCTATTTTTTTTTCCAACGTAACTTATATTTTAATAATTTTACTTATTGTAATATTCTAAAACAATCATCATTTACACTAATTTCAGAGAGTTGTCATGAAATTAAATGATAAAATAATCATGATACTATTGAACACTTAAAATATGCCAAATACTGACTAAGGGTTTTACAGGGACTATGTTATTTTAGTATCATAAAATGGTAATATTATCCCTATTTTACAGATAAATCAAGAGCTCTTAAGTTTGAACCCCTATCTACCTGACTCCAAAATCTGTCCTTTTTTATTTTAAATATATTTTTTATTTTTTAAAAGATACATAGATCACCCCACAACCCCCTTTCTGTAGGTATCCAGGTGAAGAGAGAGATAAATGAAAAACAGACCTCCCTCTCAGGCCACCAGAGACTCACTTGTCTAAGCTTTTCTAGCTCCTTGTACCTGCC
>JAQZBX010003648.1:0-50773 GCA_029593785.1 Cabassous unicinctus
CTGCCATAGCTAATAAATGATTTCAGTAGAATGTCAGGATACAAGGTCAATACACAAAAATCAGTTGTTTTTCTATACACTAGTAATGTGCAATCTGAGGAGGAAGTCAGGAAAAAAAATTCCATTTACAGTAGTGACTAAAAGAATCAAATATAACAGTAATAAACCTAACCAATGACATAAAGCCTTTGTATTCAGAAAACTATAATGCATTGCTAAAAGAATTAAAATATATCTAAATAATTGGTAGAATATTTCATTTTCATGGATTGGAAGACTAAATATTATTAAGATGTCAATTCAGACCAAATTGATATACAGATTCAATGCAATCCTGATAAAAATTCCACCAGCATATTTTAAATAAATGGAAAACACAATTATCAAATTTATTTGGAAGCGTAAGGGGCTCAAAATAGCCAGAAACATCTTAAAAAGGGAAAGCAAAGTCGGAGGACTTTCCATTCCAGACTTTAAATTATATTACCTAGCTACAGTGGTAAAAACAGCATGGTACTGGCATAAAGACAGACACATAGACCAATGGAACCAAACTGATGATTCAGAAACAGAGCCTCACATCTATGGTCAAGTGATTTTTGACAAGCTTGTCAAGCCCTCAACGCTGGGTAAGAACAGTCTATTCAACAAGTGGTACTGGGAGAAATGGATGTCCATAGCCAAAAAAAAGAAGAAGGACCTCTATCTCACACCTTATACAAAAATTAACTGAAAATGTATCAAAGACCTAAATATAAAAGCTGGAACCATAAAGATCCCTAGAAAAAAATGCAGGAAAACATCTTCAAGACCTGGTGGTAGGTAGTACCTACCACCAGGGACCTCTTCAAACTTAAACACTTTTGTGATTCAAAGGACTTTGTCAAGAAGGTGAAAAGGTACCCCACTCAATGGGAGAAAATATTTGGAAGCCACATATCTGAGAAGGGTTTGATTTCCATTCTTTATAAAGAGACTATACAACCCAACAATAAAAGAGCAAGCAATCTAATTTAAAAATGGGCAAAAGACTTAAATAGACATTTCTCCAAAGAGGAAATACAAATGTCCAAAAAGCACAAGAAAAATGTTCAATATCACGAGTTATTGGGGAAATGCAATTCAAAACAACAATGAGATATCATCTCACACTGCACAGAATTACCATTATTAAAATAACAGAAATCTTAAGTACTGGAGACAATGTAGAGAAATAGGAACACTCATCACTGTTGGGATTGTAAAATGGTGCAGCCTCTGTGGAAGACAGTTTGGCAGTTCCTCAGGAAGCTAAATTTAGAACTGCCATATGATTCAGCAATTCCTTTACTGGGAATATATCCAGAAGAACTGAAAATTGGACACGAACAGACATCTGCACACCAATATACACAGCAGCATTGTTCACAGTTAACAAAAGATGGAAAAAACTCAAGTGTCCATCAACCAATGAATAGATAAAAAAAAGATGTAGTATACACCCACGATGGAATATTATGCTGCAGTAAGAAGAAATGAAATTGGGAAACATGACAACATGGATAAATCTTGAAGACATTATGCTAAGTGAAATAAGTCAGACACAAAAAAACAAATATTGCATGGTCTCACTTATATGAACTAAATATGAAGAATAAACACATGGAGTTAAAACCTAGTGTATAGGTTATTAGGAGATAAGAGGAGACCTGTGAAATAGTACTGATGCTTTTGTATGTAGAATTTTCATTAACTTTACTGTAAATATGTGGAAATTACTAAAGTTAATGGTAACATTATAGTGAGTAGCAGTTGGTTAATAAATAGGATTGTGACTTAAAAAAATGAGTCTAGGGATGTAAATGTCAATTGAAAGAAAGCAAGAGAATAATCTAGGGACTGAATAATACAGTGAACCCAGAGGTGGATGTGAATTGTGGTTAATAGTACAAATACAAGAATGTCCTTCTGTGAACTAGAATGGATGTATGTCACTATTGCCTGATGGTGGGAATGTGGAGAAGTATGGGAAAAACACAATTACTGTAACCTATGGACTGTAGTTAACAGCAATACTGTAATATTCTTACATCAATGCCAAAGATGTTCTGTGTTAATAACAGGGGGGATGGAAAAAATATGCCAGATGTACACTGTGGTCCATGGTTAGTGGTTATGATCTGATGATATTATCTCATATCTCTAAAAAACATTCCACAACAGTGTGGTGTGTTGGTGAAGGGTTGTTGTATGGGAATTACACACATATGTATGATTGTTTTGTAAGTTCACAACTTCAGTAATAAAAATATATTTTTAAAAAATTAATAAAAACATTAGCTGGATTCCCCTTATTAGTAGATCTAAGGAGCAATACCATGATTATCTCCTTAAATGCTAGAAAGACCCTCACTGATTGTCATCTATCTTTTCAGAGGCTATGATATTATGCCTAGAAATTTCAAAAGAATCCATGACAAAATTATAACAAACCAGTAAGAGAATTTAGCAACTCAGCAAAATATGAAATTTACAAATAATATCCATGGCCTTTGCACATATAAAATATAACCAAATAGAAGATATAAAAGGAAAAATTCCCCATAGAAATCAGCAACAGGAAAAAAATAACAAAAATGGGCAAAACCCACATGAGAGGAAAAAATAGAATACAAAGGTGTAACAACATTTGGACAGACAACCCTTGCTCTTGGATACAATGCCTCCAAACCAAAATAGACGATTTTGTCCCAACTTACTACATACATTTAATGCAATTCCCAAAAGAAATAAATAAAATTCCAACACATTGTTCTTCTAGAGATAAGATTCTTTAGAATTTGATTCTAAAATTCATAATGAAAAACAAATAAGCAGCAAGAATAGCTAGATACATTCTAATAAAGAAGGGCAATGAGGGAAACAAGTCATAACGTGTTTAAAACACTCAATAAAGTCATTATACTGTGACTTTATTGAGTGTCTAAAGTCAATGTGATGTTGGCATATGAACAGTCCAATGGTAGAAAAAATAGCAAGTCTATCAGTAGAACTATATATGTCAATTTTGTATAGCATACAGATGAATGTTTAAAGATTGGTGTTAAGAAAACAGACTGAATTCCTTTATTTAATGGAAGTAAAGAAAGCTTTTCCAATCACAACTCAAAATCAGAAAAATACAAAAATGATAATTTTCCTAAAACAATACAACTTAATGTGGAAAAAAATAACATACTCAAAGTCAAAATAAACAACTAACTGTGGGGAAATATAGGAAACATAGCACAGGGAGATAAAAAATTGAGAAGAAAAAAATTAATTGTAAAATTGGCAAAGATCATGAGCAGATAGTCAACATTAAAAGATATAAAATTATTAAAATATTTTTAAAAGATTATAAAAATATATAAATCAATCAATTCACCACATAACAGATTAAAGGAGAAAAAATCATATTATATTCTTAAGAAATGCAAAGAAAAAAGCATTTGGTAAAATCCAGCATCATTTATAATAAAATCTCTTACAAGAAATAAAATGGAACTCTCATATCTCTTAGATGAGAAGTATTATTAAACAATCTACATAAATCACCATGTTTAATGTTAAAATGTTGAAAGAATTTTGCCTGAGAATGGGAAGAAAATGAAGTTTTCATCAATCCTGGAGGTTAGTGCAGTGAAAAATAAAAGGTAATGTTATCGGACGGCTCTGGTTTCTGGGCTTCTAGTTCTTGGCTTATGTTGCATAAAAGAATTTAAAGACACACCATAGGGTAGGCAAGGAAGTGAAGAGTTTATTAAGAAACAAGAAAATGAGAAAAATACACAGTCCATGCCAAGACATGGACTGCAGGCCTACTGCAGGATGAGTTGCACATGTGGGACCCTAGGTCAGGGGTTTTTAAAGTCTGTTTGCTGTTCTGATCAGCTACCCTACCTGCCAGTTCCCCAGGGGGCCAATAGTGAGGCCCCTTGAGGGTATCTGGGGCTTTCCCTTGACCTTGAATGAGATCTCATTCCAATCTCATTCCAAATGGTATTCTCATAGGGTCCTTTCCAGAGGTTTCCAGGCAGGGTCTCATGGCCATGTGATCTGCCGGCCATGTTGTCTGTCAGCCATGTTGTCTGTTGGCCATGTTGTCTGCCAGATCTTCAGCTCTGACCCAAGTCTTCCCTTTCCCTATACTAACCTGCCTCAACATCCCCCTCAGAGGGTTTACACCCTTATTCTTAAGGGGGTGCTGCAGGATAATGGTAATTTTTCTGTAGCTACTTCCTGCTGGTTAGGGGGAGTAGGCCCTACCTGACAAAGTGTAAAACCCGAAGGAAGATGAGTCTGGTACCCTCGTTGGAACTGGATGAAATCCCTGCATGACTAATAAGGTGTTGATTCTATAAGAAATAAATTATTTAGAATTTAAGGTACATGGTTTTACTAAAAAGATAAAGAAGATGGTGGTAGGTGGGCACAAAAAGGGGGCTAGCCATGATATACAGGACCATGAGAGTGAGAAAGACCAGGTGCTTTCAGAGATTGCATCTTCCCAAAGTTGATGGGATACAGCATTCTTCTTTGAGTTCTTTTATGCTGTTGGTCAACTCCAGGGAGAGATTGTGATAGACCTGCTGGCTTTAGGTATAAACTGCCCACCGCAGTTCCACAGCAGTGGTTATGCTTAGGACAGCTAGGAGAGGTATGAAGAGAGGCACTGCCCTAGACATAAACTCACACAAAGACAGTATAGGCAACAACAAGACAAGCATATGGCAAGCAAAATAAAAATAGTACTTAAGAAAGCTCTTCCTTTATCTTATAGGCACATCATTAATTACTTAGAAAATGAATTAAGTTTACCAGTACTTTTAATACATTCAATATCCCTCTGCATATGATCTAGAATAGAAAACATATCATCATAATCATCAGGCATATAGGTACAGTACTTAATACTAGTTAATGCACAAGTTCCTCTTTGAGCTGCAGTTAATAGATCTAACCTTCAGGTTTGCAATACCCTACATGTTTTCTCTCCATGGGAACAGGCCATAATGCCAATTGTGTTTGTTTAAGTTCTACACACATTACTCTGGTAATTTTTGCTCCATTTGGTATGTCCTTCACACAGTCATATGCTGCAGCACAGTTGATCCTAGAGAGAAACTAGGAAGGTAGGCTCCAGTGTTTCACTGGCCTGGTGCATAGCGCCCTTCAGCATTATGAAACAGAGTCAGTCTGGAGGCAATGTCCATTGTACATCTGGCCATATCAAGCCATTGCCAGCTGCTGCAGGAGTCTGAAACTGCAATGTACTCTCCATCCATTTCAGGAGCATGTTCAGAGATGTAGTAGATAATTTTATTGTTTTAAGGGTCAGTGAACAACCTAGCCAATAACTCAAATGGTGAGGCACCATGTAGGGTATTTGGACCTGGCTTGAACTCATAAGAGAGTTTGACAATACTGAAGCCTATCTCTTACTTTTTATACACTTTCTAAACACTTCCAATGTAATGTATAACATATCAAATGAACTAAACTTTTACCATGATTACATTAATTAACAAGTATTTTACTTTAGCAATACAGAAAAAACTACTTTCTTAATTATTTTATGATAATCTAAGATTCCCAATGGAATCAAGATTATCTTCCTTTACCACCACTTTAATATGCAGAATGAGGTGGCTTCTGACAGGATTCCCTTTTATAAAGTTACTTTTTATTATTAATATCAATTTAGGTTTCTAATTAATAATGGCTTCCTGGATTTAGCCATTTAAATGCTTCAGTTTAGAAGATGCTTTTACAAACTCCTTATCATTAACCATAACCACATAGACTGGTTACTTTACCTTAAAATAAGCTTATGAAATTACAACTAACAACCAATGAAATTTACTTTCTCCATTTAAGAGAGGACAGATTTACATTTCCTTCTTTAGCTTAATTTCATTAGACATGAATGTACAACTTTCATAATCTTAAAGGTTTAATACATATACTGTTAATTTATTTAACTTGTATTCTATAAACCTAGGGCGATAACATCCAAGCTAAATAAAATTGAGACCATTTTAGTTTATGCAAGGAATGTTCTTTTTGCCTTCTTTTACAGGAAACTAAAACCTCTTCTTTTTAATAAAATTCTAAAACTTTGAATAATCTTAAAAGCATACTGACTGCTAGGTTCTGGAATATATTATAATTGTTTAATTTGTTTTAATTATAATTTAGAAAAGATATTTCCATAGCTTTCAAGGACTTTTCCTTTACTTACTGAAATTTGGTAATAGGATTATTAACCACCCTTACTTTAAAGCTGTTTAAAAGGTTTAAATTGGGGGATTATAGGGCAAACTGATTCCTAATTCCCCAGCCTAGAAGATAGAGTTTTAATTTGCCACACCTAGCCCCTCCATCATAGCTCTTGCAAAGAGAAAGCCCTGGAGGTTGGGTAGCTCAAAGAGCTTAGGAAAATCTTTTTCCCTTTCCAAATAGTTTCTATATTCAGATTTCTATGTGACTTTTCCATCCTGCTTAACCTAATTTGGGCTCCAGGAATAGTCATTCACAAATATAAATGCATATTTAATTTTTAACAATTTGAATAAAATTCCTTTAAGAATTTTCATTTGTTAATTTGATATTACCATCCTGAAGTATGAAAATATAGCAAATAGGCAGATACATATAGAGAGTTAGACAAAACCACTGAAGTTACTTATTATTTTCATTCTCTTACAAAATAAGTTTAACTGTGGAATAACATTTAAAAGAGCCCTTTGAAGGCTATTTCTAATTAATCTGCACTTTGACCATGAAGTTTTGCATAAGAATTTCAGGTTTTGTTTTTGTTGTTGTTGTTGTTATTGGCTTATAACCAAATTGCTCCCAATGCTTTAAGATACAATTTACAACATTTTCCTTTACTTCAGAGCTTTGCTTATTTCCCATTATGAGTTTGACAGACCTTGGATGGGCAAGACTAATTCCAGTATATACTCACTGAGATTACTGAAGTCTCAGGGAAATCTAGTTTTTCTCATGACTTGCTGCTTTTAGGAACATCAACAGCCAAGGTGGGAGGACCCCCACACTCCAAGTCATTAGAGATAACAAGACTCCAGTGTCTGCTGGACTGTAAGAGTGGATGTCCAACCCAGAGGTTCAAGAATTCTACCAGGCAGCAATCTAGTCCACACCTGGAGTCTCAAGAAAAAGCAGGGTTATTGACACCAATGGAAGGACAGGAGACAAGGGTGTCTCAAATTTGCCTTTCCCTGAACCATAAGAGGCAGAAGTTGTTAAGAAATAACCATATGTAAAGGCAAACTTAGTTTAGAATTATCATCATAATAGCTGAAGTCTAATGGCCAAGGTGAAGCTAGTAAGCTAGAGCAAGGGTGTAATTAGACCTGAAGTAAACATAAACAAAGGTAAATTAGTCTAAGATTACCACTGAAGTAGAAGATTCTAGGTTAAATCTACCCAGTTATAGCAATTTCAGATATTATTTTTCTGCTGTTTTATAATATCAAGGCATCTATATAATGATCTTAACTCTTACTAACAGTTTTTAGTAAGTTTCCACTTTATGTACTTTTGTTTATTAACCAAGCAACTAAAACAATTTTATTAGTAGCAACATTGCTAAGTTTTCCCACTTTTCTAGCAGCTGAACCAATTCCACATGATTTCTTTTACACATCAAATTCAATTGCAAGATAATTTTGACATTTAAAGACGCAATATTAGGTTACCTTTCACCATTATCCAATTTGTAACAGGCAAACTCCAAATCTGATTTATGAGTTACTAGGCACGAGCAGACTAGCAAAGTTAAACACAGATTTGAAAGTTAAACACAAAGTTAAGAACACATTAGAACAGTAGAGAGGATTTTACACTTTCATAGCTTAGCTTAGAGAAAGACCTGCCTTTAGAATCACCTTAACACAAAGCTCCCAGTGTCTGTCCATGGCAGAAACCTCATGCAGAACCCTCCAGCTTTGTTCCTTAGGAAAATCCCTGGGCAGCTGCTAAGTATGGAGCTAAGGGGTCCAGAAAACCCTGCCCCCGAGGAGACATGAATTGGGACTGCTCTAGGACTGCATCCCATTAATTACCTCCCAGCAAGGGCAAGGATTTTTTTTCACTAGAAGGATTAGAGTGTTGCAAGGGAATAGGCAGGGAGCTAGGAATAGTCAGGAACCTTTTAATTTTAATTGATGGTGTATGAGGAGGTTCCTTATTCTATAGGGGAGAAGTTTAGTAAATGGCCTAGTTCATGATTCCCCATTCACTCCTTTCATTAGGCATAACAAAGTTTAGGAGAGGTCCAGGGTGATGCCTAAGACTGAGTAATTGGCTCCCATATTAATTAAGAAATTAACAATCTTACCTGCCACATCAAGGGTCACCCAAGCCCTCCAGTTGATAGTTCTTGCATGGTTTCAGGCCCCTTCTTTCTTCCCCTGGGGCAAGGCCCCAGGGGTCCGCATGATGAGGCAGATTGGGGCTGGGTTCCGACTGACTTGGAGCCTGGATTTGGGTAACCCTGAGGTGACTGGTGCCTTTAATGGCAGCAGTTAAAAGGTGAGCCTGTCCCAGGTCCTGTGCCACCCCTCCTTACCTTCTCCATCTCTGCTGCATGGTCTCAATTGTTGAAAACTGTAAAGGCTGTTTCTAAAAGGAAGTTAATGGAAATTTGAGGGCCCAGGGAAAGTTTCTGCAGCTCTCTATGGATATCCAAAGCAGACTGGAGTTCCTAGGAGGATCTGTCCTTCTCTAGAATTAGGATCTATCAAGAGGGTATTTTATTGCCTTTACCAGCTTTCTTTGAAATAAGGTGGGGTTTTTAGGCTCTGCCTCTGAGTAATTTCCCTGAGCTTTTAATTGACAGGTGTGTGCATTTCCTTATCCCATTTAAGGAGACATGACCATGTGGTCTCTGGTTCTCATATCTGTCTGTCCTCTTCTTCTCTCTTACAGGTTTAAATGGAATTCAGGTTCTCATACAAAGCCCACTCTCAGCCATACTGTGGCCATGTGATATGGCAGGAAAAGATTAGCTTCTTTCTTTTTAGACTACTAGTAGGCATTTTGTCTCAGTTAGAAGCTTCACATTATCCTAGGGGAGGATAAATGCATTTGTCAGTGTGGGTGGCATCCCACTGCTAGACTTGGTGGAACAGATTGCTCACTGAGCCAGCATCCTAGAGGTCAAGAACCCTGCTTGCTGTCCCCACATTCTAAGCGTCAGGAGCTTTATGTCTCTGGGCATCCCCAGAGCCTTAGAGGTCTTGAACCAGGCTTTTCCTCTAGGAAAGAAACTGGCTGGGGACTTTCTTTTGCCTACTTTGCCAAGGTCTTAGGAGATAGCCATGAGTGAGCTCATCTCATGGCCGTTCCAAGGGTCTGAGTTCCACAGTTAAACCCGACATTAAAAAGCAATTAAGAAATAGAGACTGATCTACAGCTTACAGACAAACAGCCTCAGGGGTTCCAGAAGTAATGGACTAAGAGTAACTTCAGGGCCTCCCAGGGGCTGAGTAAGGAACAAACTTCCTATCACAGCCCAGGGTGAGAGTCTTGGGTCTCAGGACCTCGCTAATCACAGACTTTAATTAAAACTCACCAGTCTCTGGTGTGAACCGAGGAGTGCCACTAACTTCTGTTACCTGGCTGTCAATTTAAAAGAATTTTAGGGGGAAGCAGATGTGGCTCAAATGGTTGGGCTCCCATTTACCATGTGGGAGGCCCCAGGTTCGATTCCCAGGTCCCCCTGGTGAAGGCAAGCTGGCCCATGCAGCACGGCGAGCTGGCGCAGCAAGATGACACAACAAAGGGAGACAAACAGACACAGAAAAACACACAGTAAATGGAAACAGCAAGCACAAGCAGCAAGGGGGAGATAAATAAATAATTAAAATAAATCTTTAAAAGAAAAAAAAAGAATTGAAGGGCATGACATAAGGTAGGCAAGGAAGTAAAGAGTTTATTAAGAAGCAAGAAAACAAGAGACGTTCACAGTCCTTGCTGAGGCATTGACTGAGGGCCTACTGCAGGGTGAGTTGTGTGTGTGAGACCCTAGGTCACAGCTTTTTAAAGTCTGTTTGCAGTTCTGATTGGTTGCCCCACCTGTCAGTTCCCCAGGGGGCCAATGGTGAGGCCCCTTGAGGGTATCTGGGGCTTTCTCTTGACCCAGTATGAGATCTTGTTCCAATCTCATTACAAATGCAGTTCTCATGGTGTCTTTCTGGAGGTTTCCCAGAGCCTTAGAGGTCTTGGGAGCCATCTGGGGCTTCTAGGTTCTTGGCTTATGTTGCATAAAAGAATGTAAGGACATGCCATAGGGTAGGCAGCAACTAGGGAGTTGAGGCAGGTTAGTATAGTGAACGGGGGAAGGCAGCTGGCCCTGCAGACAACATGGCTGACAGACAACATGGCCGACAGACCACATGGCCTTGAGACCCCCACCCAGAAACCTCCTGAGCAGAAGCCTGCCAGAAAGACGCTGCGAGATCCTGGCCATGAGAATCTCATTTGGAATGAGAAGGAAAGCCCAGATATCCTTGAAAGGACTAACCATTGGCCCCTGAGAAATGACAGGTGGGGCAAACAATCAGAACAGCAAACAGACTTTAAAAAGGCCTGACCTGGGGCCTAACCGGCACAACTCACCCTGCAGTATGCCCACAGTCCATGCCTTGGACCATGTACTTTTCTTGTTTTCTTGTTTCTTAATAAACTCTTTACTCCTTTGCCTACTCTATGGTGTCCTTAAATTCTTTTATGCAACATAAGCCAAGAACCTAGAAGCCCAGAATCCAGAGCCATCCGATAACATATGGTAAATGAAGAAATCAAATTGTCATTATTTACAAAGGATTGCAAAACTAGAAAATCCAAAAGAATCTACAGATAAGATATTAGAATTAGTGAGTGAATTTAGTAAGGTAGTTGGATATGAATTAACTATATAAAGTTGTATTAAAAATTTAACATCAACACCTAATGCTTAGATTTGGATTTTGACTGCTCCAGTACATTCTCTAATTCCCCAAAAAGGAACCAGGGTTCCTTGCTGATTCTAGAGCTTGGGCAGGAAATATACAAGGTGAGCCAGGATAATTTGGTGGCACCAGAGAGTAAGAAAGTACTCAAAAAATAAAACAATGATGGCATGTCATAGGGACACAAGAAGCAACCTGTCAAAGAGCTCCCAATGGCCAAAGCTGGAATAATTTGAGCTACAAAATAAGTCATGTAGTATCGGATTATAACCCAGTATATAAAATAAAAATATTCCTGAGTCCTTACTGACATAAATGACTGAATAAATAACTAAATGGGGGAAGAGACAAATTTCTGTACAGTGGAATTAGAAATATTTTATGTGGATATTCCCTTCTCAAGAAAGTAGAACTGAATGACTTACTTCCAAAGAGTAGAGTATGGAATAGGTAGTGTGGGGGAATTAACTTTACAGTGGAGAAATCAAACACTACCTCAGCCAGATGATCAAGGTCAGCATCACAGCAATGTTGTGTTGATATCAAGTATGCTTGATGTAAAATGATGAGAAGGGACTTCAACTCTGTGTTCTTCCTCCCTCAAACTCATATCCCCATTCTAACCATGAGAAAAAGAGCAAACTCAAAATGAGGGACATTCTATAAAATGCCTCACCAGTACTCCTCCAAGTTGAAAAAAAGATGTAAAACTGACTCAAGTATATGAAAAGACTCATACTAAATTTCACTCATAATTATACTCATAATAACAATAGTAAATTAAAACTATACTGATATATCATTTCTTAGACACAATCTGCTAGTGAGGTTGTGTGGAAACCCCCACTTTCATGCATTGCTGGGGAATGCAGAATGGCACAAAACTAATGGAAGGGAATTTGGGAAAATATAGCAAACTTACAAACACATTTACCCTTTGACATAGGAACCTCACTTCTAGGACTCTAACTAAAGAAACTCCCCCATAAATAAAAACAACAAGATTATTTATATGATCACTTTTTTAAAAATGGCAAATTATTGAACTACCAAAATGTTTAGTAGTAAGACTATGACTGAATAAAGTTGTAGCCATATAATGGAATATAATGTAGCCATAAAGAAAAATTGAGAAAGATCTCTATAAAAATAGATAGAATGATATCACACATATATTTAAGTGAATAAAGAAAACAACAAATCTCCAGCACATTGTTTATATTTCATTATAGTTTGTATAAAAATGAGGAAAAATAACAGCATATAGATTGGTTTATTTTTTTCAAAAGAAATATTGGAATAGTAAACCAGAAACAATGAAATGGGTTAATTCTAAGAGGGTGGGTAGGAAAGGTGTAGAGGAAAAAGAGATGAAAGTAAGTCTTCTCTGGATAAAATGTTTTATGTCATTTGACTTTTGAACCATGTTAATCATTAACATATTCAAATATACAATTAAATAAAAAACAAAACTGTAAAGTGAAAATTTAATAAAAACAGTCAAATGTTTTTAGATGTATACCAAGTTGATAACATAAAAAACACAGAGAAAAGATTAATTTCAAGTAACATTTGACCACAGTACTCCAACTTGGTAGGATAATTTCTCTGAGAAAAGAGCTGAAATCTTAAACTTCATAGGCTTATTTTTAGTAGCTATATAGACATTTTAATCTTAAAAATAATTTTAAAATTAATTTTTAAGAATTTATTTGATAAGTAAATTAGTACTAAGATTTTAAGTACCAAAGTTATTATGTACCAGGATACTCTAAGAAAAATTATGTGCAAATGTTAAAAAGATAATTTAAGAAAAATCACTCTGAGTAAATTTGCTTTGGAAATACAAATATAAAATCATAATTTGCAAAGAAAAAGGAAAAAAAGGACTTCTTAGTTCTGTCTCCTGAAACAACCTACAGTTAATTACCCCCGATCTGAATGTGGAATAAATTTCTTAACTACCACATGATGCCCAATTTATTCCAAACATGCATGTGGGTAATTTTTCTAAATTGTTTTGTCACCAATGCCAACAAGTAACAAGATTCTTATCATTTTATAAATGTCAAAATGTTTCTGAATAAATAAATTTGATTTTGCAGTTTATAATTAGACTGAATGAATTCAAACTTGGTTAAAAATAACACTGGTAATTTATGAATGGCTGGACTGTTAAACCAAAGGAAAGGAGCATTTTACTCTCAGTTCTTCAGTGTATAACAACTCTAAAATTCAGCTAACCTTAAATGAAACACAATTCCCAAAGATATCTTTGAACAATTGTACTTTTTCCTGTGAATCTGAAAGCAAATTTTCCCTAAGATATTTCCATTTATTTTTGCCTAAGAAAGTCAATGAAATGTTTTGGATCAAAATGCATTGGAATTTCAGATGAGTTCAGAAATACTTTTGTTTTAGAAATACTTTGTGTTTGGCAGGATAAAACTGCAATTGCAAAATATATTTAGTCTAATGAAAATTCATCACAAGAATATGCATGCACTGTAACATTTTATGGAAGATAAACACCTGAAATCCTTGGGGAATGGCAGAATATAAATAATTGATTGATACGTATATCAGTGAAAAAAACAAGGGTATTTAATAGTGCCATCACTTATCTCTGCTTAGAAATAATCAACATAACTAAGTGGAGTAATCAATCAAATACCAAGACTTACTAAGCACCCATGATCATTCATTTATTTACTCAACAAATATTTAATGAGCACTTACTGTGTTCTGAATACTTGTTCTGGATGCTGGGATATGTGGTATATAAGAAATGCATGACCTCTTGCTTTCAAGAACCCAGTGGGAAATCATAAAACAAACAAGTAAACTAATATATCCAAAGAAAATAAATTTTTTATTGTTTGAAATTAACAAGGCACCATGATAGAGGGGGTAAAAAAAGAGGGACTAAATGACCTTGGGTAATTCCTGGAGGAGATGACATTAGAGCTGAGACAAGGGGGATGGAAAAAAATAGCCAAGGAAAAATCAATAAGCAGCACTAGTGAAAGCTGAGGGAGCAGAGGGAGAGCGCTTACTGTGTTTGAGGAAATAAAAGAACTATGAATCAAGTGTAAAAAGCCGAAGTTTAAGAGTACCTGGATGGAAACCCAAGCGAAGACTTGGAGGTCAAAATAAAAGGGTGTGACTTTTATGAAAAGTGAAATGCAAAGCAGGGAAGCAACATAATCCCACCTGTGTGTTTTTAAAACATCCTCGCGATTGATGGGTGGCAAGTCAATTGGAGAGTTGTTCGGGTGGAGGCAAGAAGAACAGAACAATAAAAGTAGCATCTCATCTGAAGCAGTAGTTCAGATGAGAAATTATGATGGCTTGGACCAAGGTTGTTTCAGAGGTGGAACAAACAAGAAACGATGAAGTAGGATATAGGAAAAGAACCAAGCATGCCGCCAAACAACTCGGGGGGAAAATGGCGCTATGTACTGGGAAGGTGAGAAAGGAACAGAAGAGTTTTGCAGAAGATGGTTGGTTTGGGGAGAAGTATAGAACTGTGTCCTAAACTTTGTAGGAGCTATAAAGAAATACAAACAAGACTGTCAAATATGAAGCTGCAGAGACCTAAACACAGGCACACACGCACACACGAAATGGAAATATAAACTAAGCATAATTAAATGGCAAATTACACAGTAAATCCTATAAATGATACAAAGATTCAAAGAAAATGGAGAAAAATAAAGCCTGGAAGCTTTGTAGAGTAGGAAATGTGTGAAGACAGGGCAAACCTGAAGATAGTTGAGGACGGTGGGATTGGAGCTTGAATGGGACAGAATGAGACAAGAATGAGGACTTTTGCATAAGAGCAGACATTCTTCCCTACTCATTATATTCAGCCATTGAACTCATCTACATCAAAAATCCCTCTCCAGTCCAGCCCCACTGCCAAGATCTTGACTTTTGGAGACCACCCTGCAAGCATCCCAACACAAGCCTCTTCCTTATGCAAATTCTGCACAAATCTGACTATAGCCTTCCCTCGAAACTCACCCAGTGTCTCATCATCAACAACAAAATACTGCCTAAACTCCTCTGCAAAGGCCTTCTTGATCTGATTCTTCTACTTGATTCTTCCCCTGCCCTCCACCTTCCTCCTGCAGCTCCAAAGCACAAAGTGGCCCATATGAATGCTTTTTGCATATTTTCTATTTCATCATTCATATGACTTGTGTTTGTTTGTTTTTTTCTGGGCATGCGGGAGACCAAAGGACCACAGTATTCATTAGAGCTGATGTGATAACAGAGTTAATGTCAATTTTAACAGGCAATACTTACCTTCAGTCAGTGATCCAATAATACTCAAGCACCCCCTTATTTGAAGCTGAATATGTCCATCACACCCTGTAGTGTGGGCTGGATGGCAGTCCCCCAAAAGATACATCTGTGTCCTAACTTCAGAACCTGGGGATGTGACCTTATTTGGTCACATAGATCTTGATAGCTGGAAAATATGCTTACTAAAAATTTCTTCACTTAAGCAGCTCTGAAAACTCTAATACACTAATTGAGCTCGTTTTCTATTAATTTAATTTTAGAAGTTTACTGTTTGTACTTACTTCCCTGAAGGATATTAACCAGACCTTAGTTTTACTTACAGGAATAAGATCATGTCTCAAAGCAAAACCAGACAGAACGGTGTCAGGAGCACCTTACGATCCAGTAAATTTGTAACTTTTCTCAGAGACAAAAAGCTTGATAACCTTGAGCAGTTGGCACAACAATATCTAAACTGTGGTTTATTAGCCACTGAAACCAAAGACAAAGTTGGGCACACTTGAGACAACACAGGACTGAGAAATTGCATGTATCCTTCTTTCGAGACCCCTGGCATCACTTGTTTTTTTAACTTGTTTTTCTTCTCCCCTACCCTTCTCCTTTGCCTATAAAAACCCTAGTTCCCATTCTCACTTTGAATTGGTTTGGGGAAGATTCTCCCAGTGCCTTGCTTGTGCACTCGCGATAAATCACCTTCTCACTGAGAGACATGTTTTTTCTTTGTTGGCACTGGATCGGGAGGGCCCTTCTATTCGAAATAGCTGTTCTTACTGTAATAGTCTCTGCAGATATAATTAAGTATCTTGAGGTGAGGAATCATCCTGGATTGTCTGGATGGGTCCAAAACCCAATGACGACTGTCCTTACATAGGCACACATGGGAGAAGGTTGCATAAAGAAAGAAGCTGAGGTGAATGATGTGGCCATAAGCCAAGGAAACCAGCAGCCACTAGCAGCTGGAAGTGGCCAGGAAGGATTTTCCCACAGAGCCTCCAGAGGGAACACAGCCCTGCTGACAGCTTGATAGAAGACTTCTGGCCTCTAGAACTGTGAGGAAAGGTATTCTGTAGCTTGAAGCTATCCAGTATAATTTGTTAGGGAAGCCCTAAGAAACTAATGCATATCCTAAGGCAGAATCAGTCCCTGCCTCTGTGTGTGTCTGTATCGCAGACCTTGCCACCCTGTTTCCTCCATATCTGTGTGTCTGTCCCCACAAAACCACATAGATGCCATACTCATGTCTTCTTACCTTCATACTCACTCTAGCACCTACCCCAGCACCTCGCATAGAATAGGTTTTAGATGAATATCCTAATGAAGTTGAAGATTTCTAACAATTATAATTTTATAAATAAAGTATTTTAATTTAATGTTTTAAATGTTTAGAAATATATTATTTAATCATAATCTATTTTTAAAAGGGACAATTAAATTTAAAATATTATCTACTTATTCAATGAACACCATTTAAGACATCAAGGTCCCCAAAAAGCATTGATGAAAGGATCACTCACACCTGGCCCTGTGCCACCAAAAATCAAAACAAAAGTTCATCTCAAATTGCCTTCTGCTGAGCAACCCAGAAATACATATGAAATATTCAACTTGATCAGCCTGTGATATACTCATTCTGTAATATGAATTTCAGGAGTATAATTTCTGAATTAAGGGAGTATAAATGTATGAGTAATCACAGTAATATGTGTTGTTATCAGGAAGGAAACAGGGGTGAACATGCCCAGATTCAGTCCTATGTAGATCTTAGTACATATTGAGCTATAAGGGGTGGATATTGATTATTTGGCACAAAACATCAGAGGGCTTGAGGCAACTGACAAAGCTGCTTCTACAAGTGTATCCTAATACTTAAACTTAAAATATAGAACCAGTAATAATAATTCATTATTTTCTTCCAAAAATTCACCCTTAACTACTAATCTAAGGGACAAAAAATTTATGATACAGTGGTTTGGGTCATAACTTGTACAAATGCAAAGTCTTGACAATAACTAAATATTAATAAGACCTCATGCAAATGAATTAAATTGAGTCACACCCGAATAGGGTTGACTTTTGAGTATTTCAAGGAAATATCTCAACATCTTCATGGACCACCAAATTTGTGAATACCACCTGTTTTCAAAGTAGCTGGGAATCCCATCCAAAAAGAGCTCATCTTGGATCCAACTTATTCCATTGCTAATCACTGTCACTTGGATATTAGCACTAGTGAAGGAGGCTCCGTCTAAGCCAGTATTTACGAAGTTGTAATTATTTGTTCATTTGCTTGTTTCACTTCAGTGACTTACTCTTTCGGTGCCAAAGATTAGAGAACGACAGAGCAAGTTTTTAGGATCCTTAGTAATATTTGACACATGGAAATCAAGAATGGGATGCACCTGCTGGGCATGTTAGTTTGGTTATGAATGATTAAGATGGCAAATAGCCTGCTCTAGATTGATTCAAAGAGAAGGAACAAATTATCTAGGACTCAGTGGTGAAAAGTTGTGGGAGGCCTTGGGTACCAGGCTGAGATATTTCAGTTAAATACAAGAACTGCAAAGACTCTGGAGCAGGGGGTAATATTAATTCTAGTGCTTTGAATATAAGCTACTATAGTTGCCTAAAATAAATTGGAACAGAAAGGGCTGGGATACCATCTTCCCTTGAAAAAAAAAGTAACACCGGCTTTTTATATAGAAGTGCTTAATCAACCAAAAAATGGAGATGCTTGTATAAAAGTAATTAGTTACTTTTAATAGTCTTTAAAAAGAAACTCGCAGCACTCACCCCTGGTTTAAAAAAATGTCCTTCCAGGTTATTTCTTTGGCTGTCCTCATAAACTTATTCAACCAGGTCCTCATGACATTCAATTATCAACATGCATTGGTTTCTGAGTCAAAACAGGCAGCTGTTTTCCCTCCATTTGCCTCTAATACACAAAAGAGCACCAGAATTGTGTATGATCATATTTGTGAGCTAATTATTCCAAAATTTGTTTTTTTACCCAAGTTCATTAAAGTTCCTAATTTTGATGAGCTCACTGGCTTCAGAAAGACGCAGACAGCTAAGTTGTTAGCACAAAGCTTCTTCTTATCTATGGAATTTTTTTAACAACTAATGATTCATTAGATTTGAATGTGAAATGGACAATACTGTTTTGTTTTTGCTTACCACCAATATAAAATTTTTGTGGCAGGGCTGGGAGTATAGGAATGCGTGTAAATATTCAAATGTTTTCAGATGAATGATCTGTTGAAAGCAACAATTTACTGCACTTAGTAATCCTTCAGAAATGTTCGTATGTGAGTTTTGTGTAAAGGTTGGCAGTACATTTTAAGAAAATGAAGAACTATTTTAGTTAAACCATTCAAAGGCAAAAATAATCGATCAACACTGTAAGCCATTGTTGATTTGTTTTTTACAACTTATAGATAATAGCAAAGTTTCAAACCCTTCAAAGGCATTTTTGGAAATCTTCCTGATTTAGTTGTTGTTCAGGAGACTGAAAAACAAAACAAAACAGAATTCGAGAATGAGAAACAGATTCTGCAACCATTATAAAAAGTCCTACTAAACACAGTACTCTATAAAGGAAAGAAATATTTACTGAACTGGTTCACTAAATTTAGAAATTTCTAATTTTCTATTTGAAAAGGTTATATTAAAACATTAGTTTGTCACCAAATACTTTTCAAAAATAACTTATATTTATTAAATTACCCTAAAATTTACCTAAAATCTAATTATGAAGTAAAGGGGGAAATTCTTGCTTTCCTGAAGTCCATCATCCAAAATAAAAATTATCTGCGTAGTTAGAGTACAGAGGAATATATTCCTAAATGAGCAGATGGAAAGTTAAGGACACTCAGACTTAAGCCTGTTAAAGATCAGTGATTAGTACACAATGGGCTCCCAATGTGTTTGTTGAACCATCAAACTGAATGCCAATTATACCATGAGATGTTAGGCTTTTATTAAAGTACTATCAAACGGTCCACAAAAGACATTTTAAAAATCCAGGGAGAAGAGTAACAGGTGGCAGAAATAAATTAAATTTTAGCAGTAAAACAAGCTACAGATAAATTGCCTTTCAGCAACTTTGAAGGCTTAGGAAAGAGTCCTCTGGCAAATGAAAATTATAGTCATTTTTAAGATAAATAAATTTAAAATTACCCTCAAATTTAAATTATTATGGAATGCCTAATGTATAGGGAAAAGTCTGCTAATTGTATTGGCACATGTTTCCAAATATTTTATAACATCTAGAAGCCTCAAAGCTTCTACAAATCTACTGCCAGAGTCAAATGCTAGCGGGTTCATTTACAGTGTATTATAAAATATTTATTTTGTGCTTTTTTATTGTGTGACTGATTAGAAAAATCGAAGAAGTGTTTTGGCCAACAGAGCAGGTGATTACTGTGGCCATTATATGCAATTACACAGGCAGCCTAGAGATCCCCAGTTCTGCTTGTTACTGACCCAAAACGGCTCAGCCGCGCAATTCCCCAGACAGCATCTGAAGCTGCTTTCTGGCACCCTGCCCTATGTACCAAAACCACCCCTCACCTCAAATGATTGCTTAATGCCCTGGCCATCAGTGGGCAGAAGAATACATCCATGCATCTACAACATGCATTGAAATGGATGCCATACAGAGATAATGTCAATTTTCACAGAATTCTTAGCTTCAGTCAATGAGCCAATAACTTTTATGGTCCACCATGTGTTCAAGAAATTTTTAAGCTGGCCAAAAGCAACATGGCTAATTAATATCTAGTTATTACCAGACACAGACCTCGTTCTGAGAGTTTGTCATTTAGCTCACTTACATATGGGCTGTCTAAGATGGGTCTCTCCTGTACAGGCAAGTGAGCCATCCCATGTGATACATATACTAACGGGCACTGATCTAAAGCATACAGAGTAGGGTATTTGTGTTTAAACATTTAGGTCTTAATAGAGGATGTAAAACTCTGGAAGGCAAAGCCACATCATGTGTATACAGACAGACATACACATAAACACACAGAGACACACACACAACTCACACAGACATACACACAAACACCCATAGACACACACACTTATCACACACAGACACACAGAGATACACTTACACACACACACTCATACATCCAGACACACAAATACACACAAGCACGCTCACATGGTGTCTACTACAACTGGGTGCTCCAAATAATTCAACCTACACTTACCAACGGATTAAATACTTATGCATTTCATTATTTGGCATAGAACTTGCTTATCAGAAGGTGTCTTAATTCTCCTAAGTTAAATCACCTACCACTAGCAACCTAATATACTAAAGATCATACATATAACATTATTGCTCTGAAAAGCAGTTGACAGAGCCAGTGGTCACTGGACGCTTTTGGGGCAGGGAAGGAAAAAGCAATTGTAATACAGGGGCTTTTTCAGGACCTGGAAATTATCCTGAGTGACATTACAACGACAGATATAGGCCATTTTACATCAGCATATAACATGCAGAACTGTGTGGGAGAGAGTGTGATCTACAATGTGAACTATGGTCCATGCTTAGTGGCAAAGCCCCAGGATGTGTATATCCATTGCAGGTGATGAGCCACACTAATGAAAGATGTTTATGTGGGATGTTATGGGAGGTGTGGGAGGTGGGGAACATGGGAATCCCTGTAATTTTTGTGAAACATTTATATAATCTAAGCATCTTTTAAAATATAAAATTAAAAATTAAAAAAAAAAGCGGTTGACAGAATGTGAAAGTATGAGAGTATCAGAAGATCACCCTACATTTGACGGTTATAATAAAAGCACAAGATTGGGAGAATAAAAGACAGCATTTGAATACCTATAGGGATATTTTTTTCTTTAGAAAATAGTTTGAAAGTCCTTTTTTTTGTTTTGTTTTTAATTAGAGAAGTTGTGAGTTTACAATAAAAATCATGGATACCATAAAGGATTCCCACACATCACCACACCTCCAACACCTTACATTGTTATGACACATTTGTCACAAATGATGAAAGAACATTGTCATATTACTGCTATCTGTAGTCCATAGCTTATATTTGGTGTATTTTTTCCTATAACCCATCTTATTATTAACACCATGTATTAGTATTGTATGTTTGTTATAGTTCATGAGAAAACGTTCTCATATTTATACTGTTAACCACAGCCCATCATTCACCATGGGGTTCACTGTCTTAAATGGTTTCCTGCTTTGAACAATCCATCCGAAGTGTACACTCAGTGGCTCTCAGTTTCATTACAGAGTTGTGTTGTCATCACCTCAATCCATTTCAGAATATTTTCCTTACTCCAAAAGGAAAAATCCCATACCCCTTATATGGGATTGTTGACCCTTAATATTGATAAAGTGCCTTCCTTTCCATTAATGCAAAAAATATTACAATATTACTGAGAGAGTCTATAATTTATTATTACCTTTCATACATATATCTGCCATTTATAGAATGCTGTCTGAGCTTTCTGCAAACATTCTCATTTAATGCTCACAAAATGTACATGAGGTGGGCAGTGTTACCTATATGAGGAATGAGGCTTATAACCTGTAATTGGCAGAGATACATTTTGTTGTTTGCTTTCAAAGCCTGTGCCTTTAATTACAAACATATAAAACCACTTTTAACACCATTCATTGCCTATCCTAATCTGTGTAAAGATCCTTCTTGAATTATTCTTTTACTTCCTTACTTGTATTGTTCAAAATCAATTAATAAAACAACACTTGCTTTAGGTCCCCAAACTAACACCATAAAAACATTTTTACTTGAAGAATATTTTATCCTATATTCTATTAAATATAAGCACTAATACATAAAAATAAAATGTATGAATGTATGTGTGTATGTATATATGAAAATTGGTTTTCTTAATTCTCCAAAGGTTGATATACAGGCAAGAAATTAATCCATTTCATACAAGGGATGCCTTCAGACATTAGTGGTTAATTCTCTTTGGAACTGCAATTGAGAAAGGAAAATATACCACATGTCATGATTAATCTTGCTCCAGTTTAGAAAATGTCATTGAAGCCAATGTTTCTGCATTTTCTTAAAATAGTTATCTAGATTTTAGTACACAGAAAACAGGATATTTCTAAAAACTGCACTGAAGTTGCTTTTTAAAACATTTTTTAACATTGTAATTCAATGTAAATGTGAGACCAAACAATTTAACTCTCAAGTTTTCTTGGAAATGTTTTCATTGATAAGAAGAAACAAATCCATTAACGAGATTCACAGTTGAATGCATTTTTTTTCTATCACAAGTACACATTTCTTGTCAAGGTTCATTAAAAGCATTATGTTTTCCATTAAAATATCTTTGTTATAATTTTAATGGGTAGAATCTTTTCCTGGCAATGTTTTGGCAAGTGATTATAGAAATTGTCATTTATATTGTGTTTTGCTTTATTTTTCACAAAGCAGGTGCATTCAAAATTTGTAAGTGGTTCTAATAAATTAATGGCATAAAACAATACCTTACACCAAAAATCAGTACAAGAGGGGTGGAAATCTTTGAGGAAATAAATTAGAATGATTTTAAATGACAGAAGGTCTGTTTAGCCTGATCAAAACTTTGGTGAAAAGAGGCGCCAACCATAGACCAATGGGTCCATTTTATTAGCAGTATATTTTCCCCTTTCTTTGAGGAAAATGGTGAAAAGAAGGAGGAAATGCCACAACAGGCCAATGTGGCAAAAGAGAGTTGGGGTATAATAATAACTAAATCTGTACAAACATGGTTAACACAGTTTGAGGACAGGGATGGGATAGAGAAGAGGCCAATATTTGGGAGTTGGAAGAATAGTTAAGACCAGCAGACCCTCCAAAAGTGAGGTCAATGGTGGTATTTTCTGGAATTTGTGAGCATGTGACAAGATATGTGTGTCTGTGAATTTTTATTTGAACGATTAGAACTTCCAGAACAATATAAGCATATTTTAATGATAAATGACCTCCTCCTGGCCACCTTCTGCCATATATCATGGCCTAGACTTGAAGTCACTAATAGATTGGCCCCAATGGTCAAGGGCCAATGAGAAATAACAGAGATGGACTTCCTTTGACATAGCCATATCAAGAGAGGTCAAAACGAACCAAGGCCCAATGGTTGCTTTTGGAGGTGACATTACCTAATAAGGAATTATTCTCTGGGTCTACCTGATACTGTAAAGGCTCCATGAGCACCAGCTATTCATTAAATTATAAAACAAGAGATTTAGCATTGTGGATGATAAAAATCTGATTCCCCTTCTACAACAGCCTTAGAATAGGCCTCTTCATGATCATATACTTAATGAAAAATATTTACCACCCAAGGTAGCCAACTCCATTATTGGGCGACATTTACCCAATGTTAGAAATAATTTTATATAAAAGATGAAATTACCTCCATGTACCTTCTACACATTCTTCTTTGCTACGATTCCTGGAGATAATCAGAATGAGATGAATCAACTACTGGAGTAGCCCTATATTCTTCTTTTCTTACCCTATTTCCTTTTCCAGAATGAATCATTCCCTTGTCCTTAAGCCATTCCTCATAGCCTTGGTTTTATGATCATAAAAACTCAGCTTTGTCACCTTGCCTAACACAACAAGGATGGCATTCTGACCTCTGAATAAGTCCTGATAGCCAGAGCTCCTGACACATGTTCAAAGCATTTCCATCCACATAAGAAACTCAACGTGGCAAGTTGTCCTGACTTTGGCATTTCAATAATTAGAGAAGACTATTCATTTTGAAGTAGTTAATTTCATTCGATGATGTGGAATCTATCTAATTGTAAGTGCTCTTATTTTTGCCTATTACAGCATAGAAATAAGCAAAAGAGATGGTAATTTGTGCAGGGGCATAGGAATGAGGAATAAAGCTCAACCTCTCTAATTTCACCCCCAAAATTATTTATTTATTGTTATGAATTCTTGAGACTGTATGAGTCTACACTAACCATGATGATGGAAGTGACAGTACTGGTTATATATGATCATGAAAATGAGTAGACTCCTCCACTTCAAGTTAATTAGTTAATTTGTAACCCCAGGGTATCAAAATTTAAATAAAGGAAGGTTTGATAGTAGCCTTAAAGTCTGAATCACGTTGGGGGAGTGACAAGGATGGACTCTACGAAAATTAAATTGAAAGCAACAACAAAGCATCTAACTACTTAACATACTTAGCAAATACACATATATACATACAAGTATATATGCATATATACATACATATACCTATACAGTAAAGCATATTCTGTAACAACAAAGCATAAAATAGAAACAACAAGGGGTGGCTCATATTATATGGAAAGGTAACTGAGGTTAGGGAGACCGGAGGTGCGCTGGCCAGCTCTGCCCCTCCAGAGACTTTCTTTCACATCTGTGCCTTCTGTTTCTGGACCAGATTGTGACATCCTCAATTTGGCTTTACTTCTTCTCTGTACATTGGCTTCACATCTCCCTAAATTTAACTACTGCTCTTGGCTGCCAAGGGCTGTCCTTGGTATCATGAGACTCTCTCTCCCTGGTGGTCTGTGTTCACCTCTGGCTAACTCCAGGTACCACCCCTGTATAGTAGGTGGAATCATGCACTCCAACAAAGAGATGTTCTTACTTTTAATCCATGTTCCCATGGCTTTGGAATGTTTAGAATAGAGTATAGGAATTATTAAAGTTGTTTCCATGCAAAGATTCTACCCTTACTAGAAGGAACTTTTATCTTCAGGTAAAGTACCTGCTAGGAAAGCTTTACCAGGAGTGGGGTTTGAACCCACGTGGGCACATGCCCATTGGATCTTAAGTCCAATGCCTTAACCACTCAGCCATCCTGGTGACAGCTGTTTTTAAGACTTTTTTTTTTCCAGGAGGCTTTGGGGATTGAACCCTGGACCTCATACATGAGAAGCAGGTGCTCAACCACATGGCTTTGAACTCATTTATATATAAGACCTTTTGAAGACATTCTTTTAAGTTAAGGTGTGGCCATACTGAATCCAGGTGGGTCATAATCTCTATTACTGGAGTTCGTAATAAGCAGAAGACACTTGGACACAGTCAGAGAAGGTGGCCACACAGGAAAAATCCAGAAGTGAGCAGAAACTGAGAGGTGGCTATGTGACGGGAGACAGAGGTGTAAGCCCAGGAAGCCCAAGAATTGCAGCAAGCTAGCACAGAAGATGTGAGGCTACAGTAGAAAGCATGTGGAGATGTGGATTTTGTGCCTTACACACAGCACATTCTCATATACTTGTTTACTTGATATTATATGAATGTGCACTGTGTGGTTGGAAATGTTTTGTTAAAAATAAACAAATGGAAAAAAATAAATAAGTGGTTAATAGGAAAAATAAAAGCTTTTTGCATAGTTATGTATTTACCAATGTGGGAGAAAGAAAAAATAGAGCTTTCTCATTTCTGTTGGAGTTAACGAAACCATGCCTAGATTTGCTCTGAAAATGAATCATTATATTTGCATTTAAATATAAATAATATAGATATTCTTCCTTCTTTAAGTGACAAAACTTATCTGTTTCTACCTATTCTGATTATGTTTACGTTTCGTTAGGACACTCTCCAGAAATATGGCTCTTGCTACCCTAAACATGGAAAGTTTGTGTACTTCCATTTCCATACTTACTGAAATAAATAGATTATAAAGCTTTCAATAAATATAAATGATAACTATTGAGTTATTTACATAGTTACTGAGTAATAGAGTCATGGCTAATGCTGGTAATGACTGTCTTTTGATAATTTGCCATCACCAATACCACAAAAAAATTGATATTATTATAAGCACCAAATAAATAATTTGTAGTTCAAAATAGTAAATGCGCACACACACAAAAGGAAAGAAATCAGGCTGATTTAAAGAACACAAATTCATTATCGAGAGGATATATCATCGTTTTTGTTCATGCATATTTCTTAAAAGAAAAGGAGGATTTATAAGTGAAATCTCTTTCATAGTGAAGAATTGTGACAAATTCTTTCATAAATCCAATAGATTCTCCTCTCTATCTTTTGAAATTCTAAGACTCTTTAAAATGTAAAATTCTCTGAAGTAAGTCAAAATTTATGTTAATGGCCATTTGTGGGGTTTTTTTCCTTCTGTAATTTAAATGAATAGACCCTTTGCCATATCTCCACTTGGTTATTTGTCTTTACTTATTTGTACCATAAACTTCCATTTATACTGTGTTAGAAATACTATTTCAAAGTTTATGGTTGATATTTTTCACTTTTTTTATTGTCTTTACCATTCAGGTATTTTACATTTTTGGTCTTTCCCTTTAAGCTGTTTGGATTTTGTATCATGTTTAAGCTCTCCCCAATCTAAAGCGACATTAAAAATCCTATTTCTTCTTAAGCCGTTGTAGCTTCATTTTAATGCTTCAGTCTTTGAATCATCTGTAGTTAATCGTATTTTTCTAAATTGCTTATGTATTATCATTAGTATTTGTTGACATACTCATATTTCCCCTTTGTTTTACAATATCAATGTAATCATATGGAAATTTACTATAAATATTTGGTTCTATTTCTAGACATCTATTTTTTTCCATGTATCTATTTCTTTATTCCCAGGCCAATGGGAATATTTTAATAATTGTTGTTTTCTAATACCTATTAGTCTCCATATAAGTTAATATCTAACCATCTCCTCCACCACCACCACCCCTTTTTTTTACTATTTTAATGGTATTTGCATAGATATTTTTTCCTAGATATATTTTAGGAACATTTCTTCAAACTCCAAAAAAATACTTCCTTTGGATATTTTAATTAATATTTAAATTATACCATGTAGTATTTACCTACCTTAGAACAAAATTTGTCTTGCCATTTATTTAAGATCTTTTCTATCTCATTAAATTTTGAAAGTATTCTCCATGTGTGTTCCCTGTATTTCTCATAAAGTTTATTCATGGTATTTTATCATAAAGATTGATAATTTAAATGAGATCCTTTTTTCCACTGGTTTTCCTAACTGATGATTTTTAATATAGGAGAACTATTGATTTTTTAAAATATTAATTTTATAACCAACTCTTTTTCTATATTCTCTTATTGTTTCTAATTATTTTTCCATTTTACATATATCTATATAACATGCTGACCATGATATTTTTACCTCCTCACTTCCACAATTATAAATAATTTCTTTCTCAATTCCAATAGCATTAGATAATATTTATTTAAAATGCATTTTTAAGTAGTGGTGATAATGGGCATGCTTATAGCATTTTAGCCTTAAGCATTATGGAGGAAAGAGGAAAGTAGGGAAAAGAATTGTCAATGATAAACTGAGACTTTTTAAAAATTGTTTTAAAGTTTATTTGGGCACAAATGATTCGTGAACCAGGCAGTGCGGAGCTGAAATTGAAAAAGGGCTCTGTTGAGGGAGAGGGAAGGGGGAACTTACATAGGGCAAACAGAGAAGCAAGCAAGGAAATGCTCTGATTGGCTAACAATGAATTTCCATTTTACATTGGGGGGTGGCTTTCAAAGTGGGGAGCAAATATGCATTGATTAGTATGGTATGCTTGCCCATTCTGATAAGCTATCTCTCCTGGACTGAAACTGGGGTATCAGCAAGTGGTGTTTACCTGCACTTCTGTAGGGTATGGCCTTTTGTTCCATTTTCTGGGAAGGCTGCTGCAGGTTAATTATTTTGTCTTCTGGAAAATACCTTCTTGGAAGGGGTCCCTCCCTTCAACGCCCAATACAGGCAGCCATTTTATTTCACGAAGAATTTACTAGGCAAGTGTAAAGACTGTTTTTAGATCCATAACAAAACCAAAGAAGTGCACTTTTCATAATACAGCTGACACATAGAATTGTTTTAAGGAACAATAATAAAATTAGTTTATTAAATTACTCCATTTCCAAAATTCATTACTGATATTTAAAAAGTTATCTATAAACTTATATTTCTAAGCAGTGAGGCAGGTTAGCACAGGAAGCGAGGGAAGGCAGCCAGATAAAGAACAAAGCCATAACTGCCAGAGCTGAAACCCCCGCCATGAACCTGGTTAAGGGACCCTGCCCGGAAACCCCATGAGGGAAGGCAGCCAGATCGAGAAGAAAGCTGTAACCATCACAGCTGAGACCCCACCAAGAACCTTGTCCCGCGGTCCGATTTGAAAATCCTGGCTAAGAAAGCCTCAGAGTGCCCCAACGGGAAGGCTCCCCTATTGGTCTCCCAAAGCCGAAAGGGAGCAACCTAAGTGGACTATGTGTAGGCGGATGGGAAGCCTAGGAAGGAGCCAATCCAAAAAGATTCTGGTCACAATAATCCCAATTTAGCATACAGAAAGGAGGAGGAAGAAAAACAACCTTAATAAAGCCTAACCCCAGCGCCCAGAGCATGCACCTCGCCCTTGAGCACGCCTGCACTCAAGTCTCCAGTGTGTAGTCTGGCTTTCTTTTGCTTCTCAGTAAACCCTTTCCTTGCTTGCTTAACCTGTGGCACATCCTTGAATTCTTTTCTGCGAAGTGGCGAAGAACCTAGAAACTACACCCAGCAACAGCAGTTTTAGGTCTTAAAGTTATTTTAAGGCTTCGTTAATTGTAAGCATATTTACCAATCTAAATCTAAATACATTATGCCTGTATATCTACAACATCTATCATGTTATCTTCCAACCCACAGATCAAATGTCCCTTCTCTGGGCTCCCACAGTTTTAGGAATACACCGTCCTCACATGACTTATATTTTATAGAATTGTAATGCTATTGTTTGATGTTTGCATAAATATCCATATTAATTATGAAAAAATTAGAAAATACCCATATGTCCAGGAAAATAAAAAACCACCACTGCTTAGATACAACTACCTCATTTCAGTAAATATCTCCCAGGCTTTAGATAGAATGACTCAATGTCTATAAATTGTCTAGTCAGTTAATTAGTATTTTTGCATTTTCTTATATCTTGCATTTTGCCTTATTAAATACAAATATTTTTTTTAGGATATAATTCGGATTTATGATGAGAGAGACTCAGTCAGAGACAATGGCCTTCTCCCATCATATGTGCACTTGTAGGTAACAAAATTAAACCTATTTTTTATGGATCAGGCTGTGTGAGTTGAGAGTGTTACAGTGATAGGATGATTTTTTAGATTTACCAAAATATTAAATAGGTCACATCAGATACTATTTTCCAGTCTTGCTGCCTTTCATCCAGTTTTGACTACATAAATATTTCTTACCAATGTGTCATGAATGTAATGCTTTACCTAATACAGACGAAGAAAAGGAAATAAAGGATATAAGTTCAAAACTGTGAAAGGCATATATTTATATATTCATTATTAAAACTACTTATATAATTACCTATCTGTTATAAAGAAAATTACAAGATGATGTAAATAGATTAATATCAATTTGCTAAATATGTTATGAAATCAAGATCAAAAGGGAAGCTCTTAAATTAATGAGTTTAATAATAAATCACATAAATTTCTAAACACTGAATTTAAAGAATTAAGAGTGGATATTCTTCTTAAAAAGAATTTTTAAAAGAATTCTTTAAAAGAATCTGGCTGTGAATTGTAATATTCAGCAAACAGGGAAAATCTCCTTTTGGTTAAATTACTCACAAGCTTGCATAGACAAGCTAAGTGGTCTTGCAGCAAAGAGCAGCATAGCATTTTAAACTGAAAGATACTTTAAAAGTCATTTAAATTTCAATGTCATTATTTATTTTGACTTTCAGAATAGTGAAATTCACAAAATGTGAGTCTGTTTCTTACCAGAGTTTTGCTAAAGTTTATTTTCAAGGAAGTGACTGTGCCTATCAGAAACACCTATTAGCTGTGCGACCTTAGGAATGCTAAACAGATGAAACTCCCTCATCCTGGCTTTTGCACAGCTCAATGGTAAAAACAAAATACAATACACCTTTGTATATATATACTGACTACAATTAGAAATAACACTCTAAATACCAAGTTCTTAAACCGAACTTTTGAGGGCAGAGTTGTTAGCCTTCAACATCAGGGTCTGTGCTGCACAATGGAAATATAATGAGGAGCTACAAATGCCATTTCTAATTTTCTAATAGCCTTGTTAAAGAAAGTAAAAAGAATCAGGTGAATTTAAATTTAACAGAATGTAGTTATCTACCCCAATATATCCAAATTTTTATCATTTCAACATGTATTCGATATAAGAAATTATTGATGAGATATTTAAAGTTCTTATTTTCAGATGTCTTTTTGGAAGTCCAGAATGTAATTACATTTGAAGCACATCTCAATTCAGACAGCTATACATCTTGTGTGCAAGAAGCAACCAAAGCTGCTACGCATGGCTCCTGAATTGAGCAATACACAGGCAGAGCATTCAGACTGCTCAAAAGCTACCCTCAGCCTCCTCCAAAACCTTTCCACCCTAAAAAAATGTCCTGTACCCCAGAGAGAATTTGCCTCCCCTTCCTTCTGAAATGTACTAAAACATATGTATTGGGGATATTTTCTTTCTGATAAACTAAGGTGTTTAACTATATTGTGGAATACGGTCTGCTTGGCTCATATATTTAATTTGGCACCCTAGAGACAAATATTTTATTGAGTGCCAAGTACCATCACCCTATAGTTCATTCTATTTTGAGGTAGCTTGGTACATTGGGAATGGGGAGGGGCATAGCTAGAAGAACTTTCCAGAGCCCCTCAGATCATAGGACATTGGCAATTGAATTGCCCACATGTATCTCAAGACACTCCAGGTACCAGCCCCACAGGACCATCATTGAGAATTAATTTACACTAATTTACACTAATTAATATATACTTTCATTTTCTTGGCCAACTTCAGTCCCTAATGACCACAACAAAGGTTTCCTGAGTTCCAGTTGTTTTTGACTCATGGGTTGGATGTTATCACCATGTCACTCAATCAATTTTCCACGCTTGCTGTAAAGAAACTCTGTAGATGATGGAACTGCTGTAAAACCATTACACTCAATACATTATTAGGAGCAGAACCTCTTCTCCCTACCACCACTATGCAGCACAACAGGAAAACTGGTATGTACCTCTAGAGTTCAAAGTTGCCGTGTTATGTGGCTTATATTCTCGGGACATCTCTTTCATTGACTTCCAGTTTTCTTTTTTTATAAAAATGCTACAAGGCATTAATAGGGCAAAGAAAAAGAATATGCAGTATAGTGAAAAAAGGAACCCTTCTCTAAGTCTATGCTTTCAGCCTCATTTTCTATATGACTCTCGAATATTGAATACCTCAAATTGGCAGTGAGCTCTATCAAGTCACTGAAGCCAGATCTGCAAGCATCTCCCAATTCAACCAAGATTAACCTAAAATTCTAGGCATTTCATTCTGTTAGCCATTCCTCATTCTTATAAAGACATTTTTTAAGGCTTTTATGGTTCTTTAAGCATGAATGACAACCTTGAGGAAGAAACTCAGTGCACTGCAAGTAACACTATTTAATAAATCCAGATAATTTTTTCTAATCCTGAATAAATCTTCTTGACTGCTTAATATTTTGGAGTATGAGTTTTCCCATCTGTATAAAAATTTTAAAGCAGGAATAATAATGACTGATCTGGATACCTCACAGTTGATTTGGAGTTAAAGTGTAAAAATATATATGAAAATAAAAAGCTAGAAGGATTTCAAGATGGTTATTTCTAGAGTGTAAGGGTTACCTGTAGAGGCAGTTGATAAGGGACTACCTGGAATTATGGGGTTCACAAGAGGGCACCCCAGGAAGTCAGAGGATGAAAGTATCCCTAGACCCAGGTCCTCAAACTTGGCACCATTGACATTTTAGGCTGGAAAATCCTTTGTGGTAAGAGCTTTCCTGTAAATTGTAGAATGTTTAGAAGCACCTCTGGCCTGTACACATTAGATGCCCCAAAGCCCCCCCCCCTCCTCCAGTTGTGACAAACGTCCCCTGGAAAGAGGGGTTGCAAAATCACCTCCAGTTAAGAACCACTGCCCTAGGGTCTATGGCCTGGAGAACAATCCCAGCTATTCCAATTCAAAAAGTCTCCCGTTTCCCAACTTCAGTTCTCATATGCAAGGAAGAGAATTCTAACAACTAATAAGAGTGATATATAGTAACCATGGAATTTATCTCAGCATTATGATGGCCTGATGTCCCACCTCTTACTGATCAGCTAGAAAGTTTAGAAGAAAGAGAGAAGAAAATCAGAGAAAATACAGAGATGGGAAGCAGACAGCTCAGGTGAATCAAGTCAGAATAGTGACCATGGTGTCAGAGGTGAAGAGAGGGGTAGAAAATAGGAAACAAAGGTGATACAAACTAAAAATAGCCACAGGTACCAGGATGAATCAAAGAAGAAAACTCAGGTAGGCAGGAATTGGCAAAACTAGGAATTGTCAAAGAGAAAAGAGGAGCAAGAGTCCTTATATGCAGTTCCCAGAAGTTTTTCTGGATTGCTGGTTGCAGCTCTAAATGTCTTTTATTTTGGCTTGTTCCACATGAAGTTGAAAGAGTTCTCAACATCTTTAATGTACAGAGAGCAACTTTTGACATTACTGGGTGATCCGAATCTTTCTCTGATCATCAGCTTGATGGCTGTGTCTCATTCTCTAGTACACACCACATTCTCTGAGTCCTATGTTTTGCTCATTTATCACTATTTGCCTAAGGAGACAAAGTAACAAGTTCATATGCTATCGGCTTTCTTTAGTAACCTTTCAATTTTTTCAACACTCAGTTCTCGCTACCAGGAATGGGTATAATTGAAGTAAAAGACTGAGCCCAAGGTTTTGTCCAAAGGTTGATACCTGTGAGATGATTGCCTTAAGGACAAATTGTGACTTTGGTCCATATGAGAAAAGGGGCCCAACTTAAAGAACCCTACTCTGTTCCCATTGGTCTCAGCTCCCCATTTACAGAACAGAACACTCATTCAATTTAGGACTCACTGGGCTTACATACTACATTGGGATAATTTGCTTTTAAGTTTTTTAACCAGTCGTTATCATGACTGGATGTATGTGGAAGAAATTTTTATTAAATCATTATAAAAGTTGTCTTAGTTTACCTGGGCTGCTATGACAAATACCATAGAAAGATTGGCTTAAGCAACATAAATTTATTGTGTCACAGTTTTTGAGTCTAGAAGTCCAAAATCAAGGTGTCAGGGCCATGTTTTTCTCTGAAGTGCATAGGTTCTTGTGGTGGCTTACCAGCAAACCATACTTCAATCTCCACCTCTGTCATATGGCCATCGGTCTTTTGCCTCTTCCTACTGTGTCCCCATCTGCTCTGCCTATAAGTACTCTAGTCATATTGGTTAAAGCCCACCCTGATTTAATCTGGTCTCATCCAAATAGGGTCTTTGAAGAGCTTTACAAATGAGTCCACACCCATAGGCCCAGGGATTAGGTTTTGCATGTATTTGTGGGGATCATGATTCAACCTACTACAAAGGTTTTATTTTGAGTGGTATGAATAAAATATTATTAAAATACATTTTAAAATAAATGTTTGCCATTACAACTCTAATATTATTCAGACTTGAAGACCATAAGTTTTTCATAGATATATCTCCCTTCTTTATGTCAAATATTCTTGGAATACTTTTCATACAGGACCTATTTTAGGTATTCTTAAAGTAATTTTAAAAAGATAAGGATACATATTCATTTGCTGGTGCTATGTAACAAATTAACTCAAACTTGGTAGCTTAAGACAGTCCCCATTTATCAGTTCAGTTTTATGGGTCAAGAGTTTGGGCACAGCTTAGTTGGATCATCTGCTCAGGGTCTCACCAGGTGAGGGTGAGTTTGTACTGGAGCTCAGGGTTGTCTTCTAAGCTCATGCAGGTTGTTGGCAGACTTCAGTACTTTGTAGTTGTAGGTCAGTGGCCTTCAGCTCCTAGAAGCCACCAGTCTCCATAGGAAGTTTACAACATGGTTGCTCATTTCCCCCAGGCCAGCTACTGCTGACAGACTTCTTTAAAGGATCATTTGATTAGGTCACACCCACATAGGATGATCTTCCTTTTGATTAACTCAAAGTCAACTGGTTAGGGACCATATTTAAATGTGAAAAATCTCTTCACCATTGCCATATTATGTAAATAATCACTAGAGTGATAGCCCATCATATATAGAGAGCTCACCTGCACTCAAGGGCAGGTGATTATGCAAGGGCATGGGACATTGAAAGTCATCATAGAATTCTTCTTGGTTTCGTTGCTGAAGTGGATTCTTTGGATTTATTCATATATGCAATCAAAATATCATATTTATTATTAAATACAGTGTGATACCATTTCATAAAATTTTTAAACATGCAAAACACTGTTATGTATTATTCAGAGACATATGCCATCCTTATTAAGATATAAATAAATATATGGAAGTGGAAAATGGTAATTTCAGTATAGTAGTTACCATGGTAGTGGAAGGAGGGTGCATGAGTAGAGGACTCAAGGAGGGCTTCTTTTTGCTTCTTAAATGGGATGGTGGGTATATGAGTGTTCATTATAATATTTTAAGCCTTTTTAGGCATTAAATATTTCATAATAAACACTTATTCATGTACCTGACCCTGGACTCAGAGTTATAAGCCAGGCTTTTGCCTTCAACAATTTCAAAACTCTAACAAGGGAACCAGATTCTAAAAAATTGTAATTTTGGGTGAAAAGAGGTAAGGAAGATATTGGACACTCAAACCTGTTTTGAGCACCAGGAAAATTTTCCCAGAGGAGAGACATAAGCAGAACTTTGAAGGACCAGTGTGGATTTTCTAAAGAAGCAAGAGGAGAGGCATGCCAGAAGAGGCACTTGGAGATGCAATGGGAATGGGAATAGTTGAATGTAGTCAGAGGCCATTAGAGATGTGCAGACCAGAGGGGTCAAGCTGAGGCAGGATGAAGCTGGAGGAGCAGAGAGGAAATTGTGAAGGATCCTGTGTTGGATTAAATTGTGTACCAATTTAGACATGCTCTTGGTCTTGGTACACATTCTGGTGAGAGCAAGACCCATTGTAAATTAGATCTCTTCTAGATGTTCTCTCAGTTAACATCTTGTCAACCAATTGACTTATGCTGGGCTTTTATCTGGATTACTGGAGTTCTTTATAAGCAGAATGAAATTCAGATAGAGAAAAAGTCACAGGAAGAGCAAGAAACTGAAAGTTAACAGAACCTGAAAGAGAAAGGAAAAGACACTGCCATATGTATTACCATGTGATAGAAAAGCCAAGTAACTTCAGCAGCCAGCCCCAGAATGCCACAGTCTTCAGGTAGAAGACTGGCTGACTGCTTTCATTTGGACTTCTCTTATCCTCCAAACTGTGAGCCAAAAAATTCCCATTATTTAAGTCAACCCATTATATGGTATTTGTTTAAGCAGCTGGGATACTAAGACAGTCCTGTACTCTAGGATTCCATTTTATCCTGAAACTCAAAGGACACAATAGAGCCCTCTGACCAAAGGAATAAAGACCTTTCAAATATCATTCTGGCATGAAGAGCTGAAACAATGGTGCCTTTGTTATCTGGCTTCCAAATGGCATCAATGGATGGGGAGCAGTAGGGGACATTGAAGGAGAAAGGAGAGTAAGGTTGAGGGATTTACCCCCAAAATCACTTCCTACAGATTTGCAGAGGTCCAAATACATCCATCTAAGGAGTACATTCCTCATAAGCATCTCACTCCACTCAACTGTCTCTGTTTCTCCACATCCGCAGCTGGTATTTTTCCTTTGTCCCTTCAAGTGTGGTAAAGCCTACTAGCCATAGGATATTGCACTATTCCTTGTGTTTTTCAACAGCATGCCCAAACCTTTGACATAGTCTTTGATGGCTTGGAACTGTATCTACCCCAGAAAAACAGGTTCTTAAATCTAACATTACTGTGAGTGTGAACCCCTTACAAGCAGGATCTTTTGATGAGGTTACTTCAGTTAAGGTGTGACCCAGCTCATTCAGGATGGGTATTAATCCTATGACTGGAGTCCTTTATGAGAGAATGAAGTTCAGACAGAGAGAGAGAAAGCCATGGAAGCAAGAAGCTGAAACCAATATAACCCATAAGAGAAGGGACAAACCAGCAGACATCACCATGCCCTTTGCCATGTGACAGAGGAGCCAAGGATTACTGGCAATTGGTCTTCAGGGAGAAAGCATCGCCTTGACGATACCTTGATTTGGACATTTTCCTGGCCTCAAAATCTTGGGCAAATAAATTCCCATTGTTTAATCTGATCCATTTCATGGTATTTGCTTTGAGCAGCCTAAGAAACTAAAACATGATCCCTTTACTAAACACTCTTCAGAATGCCCAGTTTGTACATGTCATCTATTTCTTATAAGAAATACAGGAGGCTATTGCAGAAATCTTGGGAGACTTGGTGTATTAGTCAGCCAAAAGGGTGCTGATGCAAAGTACCAGAACTCTGTTGACTCCTATAAATGGTTTTTATTTGGGGTAGAAGCTTACAGTCATAAGGCCCTAAAGAGTCCAACTCAAGGTACAATAAGAGGTACCTTCTTATACAAAGTCTGTTCCCACATGATGATGCAAGATGGCTGGCAACATCTGCAAGGGTTCAGCCTTTCTTCCTCTTAAGGCTCAATGGTCCCAGCTTCTCCCAATCTCAGCTGTAGGCTGGCATAAGTCTCATCTCTCTCACCAGGGCTTGTTTCTTTCTGGGCTTAGCTGCTCTGTTCTCTTCACAAGGTCAGCTGTAGACTATCAGGCTCATCTCTGTTCCCAGGGCTGCAGGATCCTCTGTGTATCTTCTCTGTGTATCTACCTCCATGTCGTTTTCTATGTATCTGCCCACCAAGGGGGCAGGGACTCAATATCCTACTGATGTGGCAGAATCAAAACCCTAATCTTAATTTAATCAAGTAAAAGTGAAACCTCTGTATTTAATACAATCAAAGGGTATTATGCCCAGAGGAACAGAACAGTTTACAAACATAATCAATATTTCTTTTTGGAATGCATCTATTATATCAACCTGCCACACATGGCAAGGGCTTAATCTAAGTTAAAGATAGTGAGGGAAAAGACCTGAAGGATCAGAGGTGAAATCAAACATGGGCAATAAGCAAGTAAATATGGTGGCGTAAATGATATTGAAGGTGACACCCAGGTTTCAGATCTGTGTTACCAAGATGATGGGATAACCATGCAGCATGAAAGGAAAGATGGAAAGATGAATTGAACACAGAGATGCTGAGTCGGGGTTGGTGATAAGTTCAGTTTGGTAGAGAATATTTTTGAGATGAATATTAGCATCACAGTGTAGATACATTGGTTTAGGTCTCAGGATTGAGATTATGTCTAAAGATATGAGTTTGATATCCATCAGTATACAGGTGATATATGAGACCTTAAAGCATGTAATATTTTAGCAAAAGAGGAAAAGAGGGTTGGGGGAACACTGGAGTTTAAGGAGCAAAGGAGAAAGAAAGCTTTCAAAGGAGACAGAAAAAGCTACAAGAAGGTACTGTCAAGGCAACCAAAAAGACGGTTCAATGATGACCTGGGCATTAGTATCAGACACTACAAAGTCAAATAAGAAAATAACAGCTGTACACAATGATTTAGCAACTCCTTCTCCAATAGGGCTGACATGTATTAGCTAGAGTGTCACCTCATCAGACAGCTCCAGCTTTTCTCTATTTTCTTCATAGAGTTCATTACAATGTGCATTTAATTTATTATGTATATTGTAATATGCAATATACTATGTATATTGTGGTGGTTAATTTTATGTGTCAACTTGTCGAGGCAAGCACTGACCTGATTGTTACTGGAGGGTATTTCCTGGATTTATATCATCCATCAGTTGATTGCATCTACTGCTGATTATATCTACAATCAACAAAGAAGATTGCCTTCAGCAATTCAAGATGCTGATCCAATCAGTTGAAAGCTTTAAAATGAGAACTGAGGATTCCAGCAATCAGAAGGAAGAATTTCCATCTCTCCCTCAGTCAGTCAGGTTCTTCTGGGGAATTCAACATTACCATTGAGTTGGCAACTTACAGCCTGTCCTCTGGAATTTGGACTTGACAATCCCCACCGTCTCTCTCTCTCTATATTCCATCTGTTCTGTTTCTCTGGAGAACTCTGATTAAAACATATATAGCATGTATTTATTTCTTACTTGTTTGTATCCCCTACTAAATTTCAAACTCCATGAGGCCAGGCTTGTTTGCCTTGTTCATCATTACAGCAAAAGTGCTCACACAATGCCAGAATAGGTAAATATTCATTGATTACATAAATAATGATTCAACTGGGAGGATGTATCCTTTGATATGGTATTAACCAAGTCATCTTCCAAATTATTCATTTTGCATAGTGCCAAGTGCCCCAGTATTTCTGTTCTAGTTTTCTGGGCATGAGGGAACTCTGAGCAGTAAGGAGTGATTCTGCATTACTTGTGAGATTAGCCTCTCCCCTTTGTTTTGTATACTACTTATAGTCTAGGTGAACAATTATTTTTAAAGCAGCCTATAAAATAAAGAAGACATTATAAATGACTCCTCTGAAAGTTCACACAAACTAATCATCCTTTTATCATTTTTCTTCTTTTATGCCACCATTTATGATGTCGGATACCTATATTATAGAGATCATTTTGTGAATTCATTCAAATGATAAGAATAATCCATTTTAGAATATTTCACACTATTATTCTGAACAAGTTTCACACTATTATTCTGAACAAGAGGACAAAACAACCAAGAAGTATTTTAATTTTGGTGAGAGAAATTATCTCAGGATAGAAACCAGAAAAATACAAGATGACAGAAGTAAATATCTGAATAGATGATGTAATAACTTGTATTGTTTTCAGTCATCTTTGTAAACAAACAGAAATGTAGATATTCAATCCATTTTGAACTTCAAAAATCAGCAACATTCTACTATATCTGTAAAAAAATCTAATGCAGTTTTTTATGCCTTTTCCTTTGTCTTAGTTTAGGCATGCTCAGTGGTTTACCACTTGGGACTTCCAAGTTAACCTCTATATTGTCAATCATACCAAATTTCCACCAGAAAAACAACATGAACTGTGCTTACAAACTTCTTTCCTCCTACTGGTATTTTTTAAGAAGTGTGAGAATTATCTATTTCTATTTTTAAAGTATGCTTTTTCCATTCCTCAGGCAACATAATAACAAACTGGGTTGTGCTTTCCAAAGGCTTCTCTATACAAATCATATGAAACAGCAAATAAACAATAATGGCTAAGTAGCTGATTCGTAACCACTATAAATATTATAAGCATAAAACCATTTATTTCTATGATGACAAACTGGACCACAGTTTCTCTTGATGCATGTGTCCCTGAACAAATCTGAGCAAAATTAATTCCTTTAAGCTTATAAAGTAGACAATCAAATCTTTAAAAGTTTGGGAAAAGAAGGGAGGAAAAGTTTCAGAAATGGAGTCACAAAGTCTTACATAGATTTAGAGGCGGGATGAGATTGCACCTAGAAAGAAGAATTCAGTTTGAAGGATTCTTAATTTCTCTTGAGTGTGTGAGATTTCACTGTCTCTGAGTGAAAGCTTCAATCACAGACCTATTTCAGAGATTACTTATAAAGTAAATAAGATAATAACCTAATGTTTGAGACAAATTTTACTGGACACCACATTTTTAACCGATTATAAAACAAAGATATAATTTGATAAATGGAAAGACTCAACATGACTTCCAGACCAGTCCTAAGCATACATTCCTTAATCCTCAATGTTTTAGCTAACCAATAATTCACCATGGTCTGTTAGAATGGTAGCCTTGAGCTATCATCTCCACACCCACTCAAGCATGATGGATTTATAGAAAAGTGCGTGTCTTAGTTTCTGGCTTCTAAAATAAATAGCATACAATGAGTTGAATTAAACAATGGGAATGTATTGGTTCATGGCTTTGAGACCAGGAGATGTCTGAATCGAGGCATCAGTAAGGAGATGCATCCTTCCCCAAGACTATGGAGTTATGGGGATTGCTGCTGGCAATCTTTGGAGTTCCTTGGCTTTTCTGTCACATGGCAATGCATATGGCGGCATCTTCATCTTTCTCTTCCGGCTTCCACTGATTTCCAGCTTCTTCCCGTGGCTTCTCTCCTTCTCTGCCTGAATTTCATTCTGCTTATAAAGGATTCCAGTAATCTGGATGAAAGCCCAACCTGATTCAGTGGAGCCACTCCTTAACTGCAGTAACATCCTCAAGAGATCTTACTTAAATGGGTTCACCCTTAACAAAATGCGGACCAAGACCAAGAACATGTCCAAACTGAGGTGCGCAATTCAATTCACCACAAGGGCCCGTTGTGGCACCCACTCTGCATCTCCCCTTCCTTTGTCAGTCTTTGTCCAGTATCTGCCTTTCCCTGCCAAACCAATGGCCACTACAGGCCAAATCACAACATCATTTGCTTAGCCTATCCTGAGCTAGATTAGTCTGGAGCAATTTAGGAAAAGCATTACATTTGGCCTTTGAAAGTATGTATAACGCAGGCACAAACAGGCAACTCATTTTTGAGTCCCACTTTTCAAAAACCCAGGGAATCATGCACTAACCATATCTGCACAGATGGTTTCAGTACTTTACTAAGATTTCCATGTCAGAGCAGCTGTAGAAAGAAAGGAATAGGCAGTCATCTGTGTGGGTTGATTTGGCGATGTCACCAGCACTATTCCTGGAATCAGCCTTGATCACCCCCAACTCCTCAGCTTCAAATAGCACTCCTTTGGACTAGGAACTGAAATGAAGAAATTCTTTCTAGAGAAACACAAACACACCCACTTACATACATATATTGCTATACCCATATCCATATTTATATATACATCTCTGGATATGTGTGTGTATGTACATATGTAAAAAGGAAAAAAAAAGAGGGTTTGAGAAAAACCAGGATGGACTGCCAACAGATGGGAAGGCTGACTTGAGAAGAGTAAATCAAAAATATAATTTACTAATTTGACGGTTTGGCCAAAGGTCATTCTAATGTTCTCCAACGTCTTGAAATGAAATAAATACATATGAAATTTTAAAAAGTAGTATGATTTGAATTTACCTGTTTCTTAAAATCATATACGATTAAAAGATAGCATTTGGTACTGCATATTTGAGCATTTTAATTTGCAAAGGATTAAGAGGGGGTACCGAAATAAAAGTACAAACAACACAATTAGTCTGTTAATCGCTTTTAGTTAACTTCAAAATCATAGATGCATTTTTCAGGTATGATGCTTTTCTATGAAGTGCCACAAGTCTCTTGCTTCTCTTGATGCCACTGTAAAGAGCAATAACAAAAAGAGAATGCTGGATTTCCATCTAGTTTATGAATGTGCCATGTAGTGGAGGAATACTTAAAGAAATACAGCCAAAAAGGATAATGACTTCCGGATAAGCAAATACTGAAGGGAAATTGTACCAAATATTAGTAAGACAGTATTTTCTGAGTGTTGGGACTTTGTTTTTGTGATTTATGTCCTAATTTTCTGTATTTTACAAAATGTCTTTAACAAATTTGCATTAATTTCATAGTGAAATAAGCACCCTTATTTATAAAAGAAAATAAATGGATTTAAGAAAGGCCTACTCGATCTACTTTTATTAACAGTGTAAAGGGTAAGAAAGCCAAGAGATTTTGAAAACTTGCCTCTTTATTTTCCTTCTGACTCCAGTGGAAAACATACAAATACACAGTGAGGAGCCTTCCATTCCAGTCACTATTCAATTAGAGAGATTTCAAAGAGGTGACGGAGGACCTTTTGAAGAAAATTCCACCATATTGAAATTCACTGCTTCTTTTTTTGGATGCCAAACTCCAGCTCCCCACCAGGTCTTTGTGCAATGAAAATGATCTTCTAAGCACTCAGGTACTGCCTCTTGTATAGAAAATGCTGGTCACCTGGGCTCTCCATACTGTAGTAGTGTGACTAAAGCCAAAGGGCAAAGACACCAGCCAAGACCAAAACAGAGGAAGGGCCAGAAATAGGAAACACAAACAAAGCAAAGTCAGAGAGGCAAGGGCTTACAACCTGAAAGTCAGCAGGCACTGGGCATTTAGGAGAAAGTCAGTTTCCATGGAGTTCAATAAGCCAAAGGGTAAGTGGAAAATTGAATAAAAACCTCCCTCAGGGATTTACTAGCGGCAGATACCAGATAGAACTGCAATCTGAAAGCCAAAGTTAAAATGCCACCATATATTCTGTAATTGCTAACATATTTCTTTAGAAATTTCATCTACTTTTAAAGAGAAAGATGCTGTAGTCCCCAATTAGGGGATATTCAAATTTGATTTGCCTTCCTCATCTCACTGTGGATGGAGTCTTCATTTTACAGTTTCTGGAATGTACACTTCCTGATGTGAAGTCTCCCCTTCAAGGACAATGTCTGGGGCTTCTCCACAGTACTTTGTAGAAGAGAAAATTTGACATCAAGGTGATGCAACTCCTTGTTGGAACTGATGATGGATATAGACAGGCAGTAAAAACACTGGTTAAACCTGGGGTTTTGGACTCAGGTAGACTCAAGTTGCATCCCAGATCCAGATCTACAGTGGTAGATTAAATTATGTACCCCAGAATAAAACAAGTTCTTAAGCTTAATCTGTTTTCCTGTGGGTGTGATCCCATTGCAAATAGGATCTATTGTGGCCCAACTGAATCAGGGTAGGTCTTTTTTTTTCTTTCTTTACTTTTAAGGAAGATTTAGAGTACATAAATGTTACATCAAAAATATAAGGGATTCCCATAAATCTCACCCCTCCCCTCCCACACTTTCCTCCATTAACAAAATCTTTCATTATTGTGGCACATCCGTTACAATTGATGAACACATACTGAAGCATTGCTACTAAACATGGTCTGTAGTTTACATTATAGTTTACACTTTGCACCACACAATTTTATAGGTTTTGACAAAATGTATAATGGCCTGTATCCATCATTGCAATGTCATGAAGAACAATTCCTATGTCCCCAAAATGCTCCATGTTACACCTGTTCTTCCCTCTCCCTCCCCTCAGAACCTCTGCTGACCACTGTCTTTACATCAATGCTACAAGTTCTTCTATTACTAGAATAATAATAATAAGTCTACTTTAGCCCATAATTGCATTTCCCCCTTATGTTTCTTCATTCCTCAATCTTGAGGATTGTGGGATGGTGATGTCCATTCTGCTTCCTATTGAGAGGGGACTTAGATCTCATGTGGCAGATGGATGGAACTGTCTTGCTTGCAATTGTAGTTACTCTCTGTTTGGAGGGATGGGCATTATCCAACATCATCCTTTTGTAGCTGTCCTGGGTGAGTCTAATGACCCGGAGAGTAGGTTTTGGCTGTAACTCTGCTGAGATTCGGGGCTCAACTGGCATATGATTTAAGTATCTGGGACATACATTTAATGGGTATAGTGCTAATTGTAGGTTCAAATAAAAGGGGCAGAAGAACCATGTATAGAAAAATTATAAATGAATCTAACTCTGATATATTGGGGAGATAGATTATTATATATTTCAAGGTAAGGCTCACCATTGGGTGCCAATTCCTGGGGATTCTGCCCTAACTATAGTGTCCAGTTGTCTTTAGAGCCCTCAGGAGTAGCCCTGCTTCAGGGTCTATGTGGCAGTCAGTGAGATCTTCCTGAGACATGCATAAGCGCAACCTCTGGAAGGACCTCCCAATTCACTTGGAAATCTCTTAGCCATAAAAACTCATTTGTCTTTAATATTTTCCCCTTTTGGTCAAGGTCTTTTTCCAAATGCATCACTAATTGGTGATTGGTAAAAATCCTTCAGTGCCGGGGAAGTTCATCCCTGGAAGTCATGTCCATGCCAGGGAACGGGGGGTAAGTAGTGAGTTTATATGCTGAGTTTGGCATAGAGAGAGGACACGTTTGAGCAACAAGGAGGCTTTCAGGAGGTAACTCTTAGGCAATATGTATTACTAGGCTAAGTTTCAGTTTCACAAGAATATGTTTCATAAGTTCAAGCATCACTGTCAAGGCCCTGGCATCTTCCTTCACTAGGCACTGCCCATGTATTCTAGAGATTCTTGCCACTCTATTAGAGAATCTAGCAGGACTCCCCAGGATGGAAATACAATATCCCATCAGTATATCATTCATACATGAACAAACATAAACTATAATTGTTCAGTAAACATTGTGAACTTACAAAACAAACATGCGCAATATCATACAGAGCTTCCACACATCACCCCACCACAAATACTTTGCATCATTGTGAAACATTTGTTAACAAATTATGAAAGAGCATCGTCAAAGTATTACTACTAACTATAGTCTGTATCTTACTCCCCTATACTTTTCTTTAAGGATTTATTTATTTATTAATTTACTTTTATCCATTTTTTACTTCCCCCCCTGTTTTTGCTGTTTTTGTGTTCATTCACTGGGCAACTCTCTGTGTCTGTTTCCTGCCCTCTCTTCTCATCCTTCTCCTCCTGTCTTCACTGGGATTCGATCCTCAGAGCCTCCGATGTGTGAGAGAGGCGTCCTACCACCTGCGCCACCTTAGTTCCTGGTTTTTCGGCATATCTTGTCTTGGCTTTCCCTGTTTCACTTTCCTTTCACATCATCATCTTGCTGTGTGGCTCATGGGGCCTGATGGTGCACCTACACAAGAGGCTTGATGGCATACCCGCATGAGGAGTCTGATGGCGCACCCGCACATGGGGTCTGGCAGCTCACCTGCTCGCAGGGCCTGGTGGTGCACCCGCGCACGGGGCCTGGGGGGCTCACCCGCTTGCAGGGCCTGATGGTGCACCCACACACAGGTCCTGGTGGCCTGTGCACCTTCTATATTTTTCTTTTTTTAAATTTTTTATTGGGAAGTCCCAGGGATTGAATCCAGATCCCTCCATATTGGAGATGGACGCCCAACCATTTGAGCCACATCCATCCCCCTGCCATATCTCTTAAGGTTGACCAAAGATACCTAGAGTTACAGTCATTTCCCATACAGGATGGTCATATAATAAATCAGGCTTAGTTTATCACCAGCATTCTAAAATCCAGACCAAGGAAGAAAAACTAGGTCTGGGGACACATGTATGGTTTCTAATAAACTGAATGTTTAGCCTACCCTGATTATCACAAAATCAGGACAGCAAGAATACTCGCATCCAAGGTAGGTCTTAATCGAGATTACTGGGGCCTTATAAAGAGGTCCCAGCAGTCACAGAGAGAAAGAAGAGGGCATCACCATATAAGAGGAGGCAGAGATGCAAGCCAAGGAAACTCAAAGGTTTTATCAAGGAGTATCAGAAAGCCACCAGGTCCCTGAGATTTAAAAGCAAGCCAATAAATTCTTGTTGTTAAAGCAAACCCATTCTGTGGTATTTGTGATAGCAGCTCTAGAAAATTAAGACGGCTACAACCCCAGCCTGTAAAGTAGGAAAGATAACAACAATATCTCTATGCAATTTTTATTAAGGTTAAAGTGGCACAACATAAAGTCCTTAGCATGGTGCCTGGTCCTTAATGAGTGTTCAAGAAATGTTGATGGCGATTGCCAAGCAACAGTAAATCTCATGGGTTCCCAGCATTCTTTTACACAGGTGAATGCTCTACTAATTTCTTGTGTATTTCAGGAAATATTTCTAGACTTAGAAACCCAATATGGAACATATATCCCATAGTATTTTCAGATTTTAAAAATTTTGGTGTGAAAACATATTTGTATTTTTAAGGTGACACCTGAAAATGTAGTTTTTGAACACAAAGAAGATTTTGCAAAAAAAATTTTTGGAGAAAATGTGTCACTAAACTGAAAGTAATAGCAGAAAACAAACAGCATGGCAGATAGCCATGTTTTCAAGAGATATCTTGAAGGAATTTCTATATTCTGAAGGTTTCATAAGCATCTCTCGACCTGAGGGATTAAAAACTCTCAGCATGTGAGATGGAAAACAAAGAATTTCCCCAATGGACTATATATAATAGTATAGTTTATTTCTGGAGCAATTGTGCAACACATTTCAAACATTTTACTTTACTTACTTGCCTAATACTGACTTTTCTCTTACAATTCAAGATATTACAATTCAAGCCTAATTCATTGGGTAACCATGGCAGTTAATATATTTCTAGCTGAAGCTTTCTAAAAACTCAACCATCTATACTTATTAAAACAATTTCTCCTGAAAACTGAATAAATTACTTTTGTGCTTCTACTGAGGATAATATATTATTTTTCTAAAAAGCTAAAGAAATGAAAATAAGATTGCTAAATATCAGTGCAGTTTATTCTTTAAAAATTTAGTTATAGATATAATCATGAGTGATACTCTCTGTGATTTTACTAATATACTGTGAAATGAAGAAAAATATTCTCTATCTTGCTAGCTCCTTTAAAAAATTAGAAGAAGTGTATATCAAGTATATCTGTATTCAAATGTATTTGATAAATATAACTCTCAAATTTGCTCTTCTCTTTTGTGTAAGGACATAATATAAATATATATCCATAATAAAGTACCAATAAATCTATAGGTCTTAGAGTAGTGTTTGATTATAAAAACAGTAAACAAACATATACATTATATATAATTTAAATTAAACTCTAGAGCAATTTAAAGGGATTTTATTAATTACCCTGTTGACTGTCATCACATTTCAAATTGTTGAGAAAAGATGGTACATTCATATGAAATATAACTATTACAAGAAAATATATACATACATATCTTTGAGTTGATTGAATCAGTGCAGAAGAAACTTGGATGTTGGTGGTGTGGTAAGCAGAATTCAGTGATCCCCACCCCAAGATGCCCTGGTCTGTTTCCCTGGGAAATAGCTATCATGCCCATGATTATGTTACCTTACATGGCAAAGGGAATTTTGCAGAGTTAGTTAAGGTTACTAATTAGTTAACTTCGAATTAATCATATGCCAGATTGTTGGGGTGAGCCTAATCTAACCATCTGAGCCCTTTAAAAGTACAGTTTTCTCTACTCTCTAGCAAAAGAAATTTAGAGAGGTCCAAAGCATGAGAAGGATTTGATGTGCCTTTGCCACTACTCTACCATGTGAGAATCTAACCTTCATTGCCTCGGTTTTCTCATGGGGATAGTAATAGGACCTCTAAGATTTATTATAAAGATTAAATGAGTTATGTACATTGTGATGGCTTGAAGCTGTATGAACCCCAGAAAAATATGTTCTTAAAGTTAATCCATCCCTATGGGTATGGATCTGTTATAAGTAGGATCTTTTGGTGAGTAGGATCTTAAATTGGGTTAAGATGTGACTCACTTCATTCAGGATGGGTCTTAATCCTCTTACTAATGCCCTTTATAAGAGAATGAAATTCAAGCAAAAAGAGAAAAAGCCCATGGAAGCAAGAAGCTGAAAAACCACAAAACCTGGAAGAGAAGAGAGAGAAAAGCAGGCACTGCCATGTGCCTTGTCATGGGGTAGAGGAGTCCAGGATTACCAGCAGCTAGTCTTTGGGAAGAAAGCATCACCTGATGATGCCTTGATTTGAACATTTTCAGTCTTAGAACTGTAATCTTGTAAGCTACTAAATTCTTGTTGTAAAAGCCAACCCATTTTATGGTACCTGCTTTGAGCAACTTTAGCAAACTAGAACATACATAAAGCAATTAGAAGAGTTGGTGGTGAATGTTCAATAAGTGTTAACTATTCTCATTATTGCTCCAGGCTGTTTTGATCTCCTATTTAAAATATATGTATGTACACATATGTGTATGTCATATTGTCAATATGAACATTGAAGGATGCATTTTCTACTTCATTTTCTAACCACTGCAGTTGTCTGTGTCTTGTCTCCTAACCTTGCAGGTGGGGTACTGAGTGACATTTTCTCTCTCACTCAGATCTCCCCTAACTCCTTGGGAACCCAGACTCTCACACAGCCGTGGGCTCACAAATGCTCTGAGAGAATGGATGGCACACAGCTCAGTTCTTTTGTTATGTTCTTTCTCCCTCTTTTGCACTGGCATTTTTACTTTGAGAAAAAAGATGCCTCCAATATTTGAAACCAAGGTGAAACATCACAGTAAGATTAATTCCCACAGGTAAAAATTCTCTTTTCCTTGCCAGCATCATATCAGTCTCAGAAGCATAAAACCAGCCCAAAATGACTCTGCAGATAGGCCCTGTTCCAAACCTCCAAGTGAAAGGACAACAGGCAACATGGAGCCATTGAGGTCATACAATCCTGGTGGGAGTCAGGTATTGGATACACCTTGTGAAGCAAATTCTTGGAACCTGGGGCAGGAGAGTGGAAATGAACCCATCCCAAAGTGCAGAGGATTGAATGATGTCCTTTGCAAAAGACAAGTTTTTAATCTTAATCCTCATTCCTGTGGGTGTGAACCCATTTGGAAACAGGACTTCTGAAGATGATTAGGCTGTAGGCTCATTTGTGAATAAGGTCTTGAAGAGCCTACTTAGATGAGGCCAAACTGAATCAAGATAGGCTTTAATCTGTATGGCTGGAATCCTTAGAAGGCAGAAGAAATTTGGATGCAGTCAGTCAAAAGAAGCTGAAAGTCAGTGGAAACCAGAGTGGCAGACACAAGGAGGGAGAGCTCGCCATGTGATGGAAGACAGTCCAAATGCTATAGAGTCCAAGAGAAATCAAGCCTTGCCAATGACTTTGATGTTGGGATTGTAGCCTCTGTAACTGTGAGACAATAAGTTCCTGCTGTCTAAATAAACTAGTCAGTGATATTTTTCAAGACACAAAAGGAGAGAGAAAATATAACATTTATTAAGGTGCTATTTCTTCCTACTTTAAACATGAGAGAATATTTATTACCAAAGTTGCTTTGCTAATGTGGCCTTTGAATGTAGTATTTTCACATTACACATGTTAATATGTTCTTGCTGTGATCATTTCACCAAGGAAAATATTTACTTTTGTTTCTCATAGTCCTTTCCAGCTCTGCTGAATAGAAATAATACTATTTTCTAAAACAAAAAGGCTGATTTCCAGAACTAAATATAAGGAAATAAAATGAAAATGTGGTGATAAGAATCCTATCAACCTTATCATATCTTTCTAATACATATAAAATACATGCCCTCCTTTTCTCAGACCAGAATCAAGGTTATTAAAATCAAATTCTATCCAAGGAATGTGACATAGCCAAGGGCTTCAGGATTCCCAGTCTGAAAGTCAGAGCCTGGTGTCACTTCAAACATGAATCTCTAATCAATTAGTCAAGATAACACAATTATTTACATTTGCTAATAATCATTGCCCATCCATTAATTTACTAAGCAAAAAAAATTATTGCACATATGACTTTTAAATAAAAATTAATTTTTAAATAATCATAATTTTAAATGTGCAGTAATGAATAATTTCCCTGAGGAAGTCTGAATAATTTAAATTTTTAAGTAATTATTATGCAATGTTATCTACCATGTTTAAGACATGTTCCTTGGCTGAGGATTATAAATATAATAAAATAAGATCCCAAGAATTTTGAGTAAATACTGAAGGTACCTGAAAAGGCAGCTGCACAGTAGAAACAGCATTTAATTTGAAGTCAGAGTGACAAGTCTTGGTTAGAATGCTTGCATGAGTCACCCAGCATTTCTGTGTTCCCATGACAATGACTGCTTTGCCAGGAAAGTCTGAAAGAATCCTTAGGATGCTAAAGACCAAGACATGGTAGAGCTTTTTAATCCATAGGGTAAAAAAATGGTGTATGATTTTTAAATATCTCTCTTATAAATTATGTAGCACTTCATGTGAATCCTAAAGACCACTGCCATCAAATATTTATAAAAGTAAATATTAGTTAATAGATTCATCCTCAAGCTAATCTCAAGCATGTGAAATCACACTAACTCATTCTGTCATTTTATAAAAGCACCTGAATCGACTTCCTAAGATTCATTACAAATTAAGAACAAGTATAAAATATAAAAATATACAATAATTTCTTTCTGATGGAGAAAACTATATTTACATGGGCTGTGCACAATGTCAGGTTCCAAAATTCATGCAGTGATCTGGAGAGAAGGCAGGGAGAAAAGTAAAAATGTTCATAAGAACATGCTAGCCCATGACTGGGAGGGCTTAGAGGTAAAATCTAAGGAACAAAGTAGCAAATTATACTTACACAATGGAAAAAGAGGAAGAAATAAAAAAGAAAAACTCAATGTCAAAATGGTTATCTGACTTAAGCCCAGTAGTTTTCTCTTTTTAAAATATTTCCTCAAAAATATGTTTTTGATACTCTAAGGGAATAAAGTGTGATCTGATATTTAAGCATTCTCTTATTCGTTTATTACCAGACTTAATAAACAGCAAACCAAAGATATAAAGGATTTGGGGCAATACCCTGTGATCTTTGAACCTTCCTAAAATAATGAGCAAATTAGTATTTCATTGCATCATCCTAGAAATATGACCAAATGTCTGTCTTAAAG